>ML783183.1:360895-411946 GCA_009831015.1 Picea engelmannii
TAACGTTTTGAACAATACTTCATACGAATCTACCTTTGATACTCTCAAAAGTATACATACGAATAGATTTTTAACTTTTGAAAAAATCAAAACCTGATATGAATTTCTCAGCGCTCCTCCTTGTATATAAATTTTTCAGCGCTTGTTTGGTGGAGAAGGCCACGAGTGGGCTGGCGCTCCCTTTCAAAAAATCCAGCAGATTTCATTTAATAGAACTCACACAGCGCACAGCTCCACTCAACACGCACACAACAAATGACAGTCGATGGCCCCCTTCAGATCAGTCCACGAGATGTGCACGCAGCAACTACAACGATGGCTGCAGCTTCACAAATGATGGCAGTGGCAGCTTAACGGTTGATCAACGCTCCCTCACGCCCAGTGCTGACTTAAAAAAAAACAAAAAACCTGCAGCTCCCATGGGTATCTCCAGCAACAAATCAGCGGCTCCGTGGGTATCTCCAGCAACAAATCAGCGGCTCCGTCTCTTCCAGTCTGTGTCCTCCTCGGCTCCTCAGCTCCTCGCTCTGATACCACTTGTTGTAATTGTCAAGTGCGGAAATAACAATTACCATAAGATAATCAATACACATGCAAACAAAAAAAATACACAGCAGTTTATGTGGTTCACCCAAAAGTTGGGCTACGTCCACCAAGCATTGGTATCGGCTATCTTATTATTCAGCTAATGGAGATTACAGACAGGTCTCACTCACCTCTCAGACATCCTCACTGACTCACAGCCTCTACGGGCATACAAATTTATAGCAATGTATTAGAAACTGACTATTAAATGTAATCTCATCCATAGTTTAACTTAGGTGCATTGGTTACAACTAATCCTGGTTTATAGGATCTAGAATCCTATTCACGGATGAGTTTTGTTGTCACCATTTCCAACAATAACAAGAGATAGGAAAAATCACAATTTGACATTGTCTCAGGGTGAATATATAGAGAAGGTGTTGGAAAGGTTTAGAGTGTAGACTGAAAAACCAATTAGTACATATTTGGCCATCCATTTCAAATTAACCAAAGAAATGTGTCCCAAGACATAGGAGGAGATAGAATACATGTCTAGTGTCTCTTATTCGTCAATAGTTGACAACTTGATGGATGTGATGGTTTTCATAAGGCAAGATATTTCACATGTAGTGGGAGTTTTGAGTAGGTATATGAAAAATATAGGTAAATAACATTGGGAGACAGTAAAGTACATTCTCAAGTATTTGAAAGTAACTGTTACTCATGCATTATGTTTTGGAGGTTCAAACAATGTTCTATAGGGATATGTTGATTCAGATATGGCAGGTGATAAAGATAGCAAGAGGAGCACCACAGGGTATGTTTTTACTATTGGTGGAACAATTGTAAGTTGGATTTCAAAACTGCAAAAGGTTATTTCACTTTCAACAACAAAGGAAAAGTATGTTGATGCTACAAAGGCTAGTAAAGAGATGATTTGGTTACAAAGGTTTATGGAGGAATTGGGAAAGAATCAAGAGAAAAATAGGTTGTACTATGACATTGAGAGTTCCATTCATCTTGCAATTAACTTATCCTTACATTAGAAGAATAAGCATATACAACTTAGGTACCATTTCATACAATCCGTCTTGAAAGATGGACATTTGAAGTTGAAAACGATACACGCTAGCCAAAATTCTGCAGACATGTTAACAGTGGGAGTAACCAAGGAGAAACAGATTTCCTGCTCAGTTTGAATTGGTCTTCAAGCATGAAGGTGAAGATGATAACTTTTCCAGGTCCAAGGTGGAGTATATTCCAACAGGTATAACGATAGTGGATTTGTTGTGATCAATATCTAAGTGGGAGATTGTTGGTTGTGGACCCTGATTATCTTCCTGTTTCATAGGTATTTGTTTTCAAATGTGTTTCTACCCCATGAATACTATACACCCCTCCACACTGGGGAGTTGCAAGGGGGTATTTCCCCCCTACGAGGTCTAGGGGCAAGAGGGGCCCCGACGGGGGTTTATGGGCGAAGTCTGTGAAGGAAAAATTTCCTTGTAAATGTATATTGTAATTTCATAGTAAATTTGGACCGTTCAATATAAGGTCGCATATTTGACGGGAGAAGTTATGTTAGAGTATTTTTTCCTAGAAGGAAACCCTCTTTTATGAGAGAAATGTATTACGGTTGTGTATCCTTGTGAATATTGTATTATGAGAGAGGATATTGTGAGAGAAAGAAGATGAAGTTACAAATGGTGTGGTGTAGGTTGTATCCCTTCATTTGTTGGATAATAAAAAGGAAGGACCTAACCATTTCTCTGGTGGACATAGCCCACATTGGGTGAATCACGTATATCTGTGTCTCTATTGTATTATGTATCTTCTTTGTTTTATTTCTGCATTTTATTTTATTTTATTTCTCCACGTTCTTGTTTTTCTAACATCTCAAACAATTAAACAAACTGATTATATTAAGATCCATGAGTTACACAAACTGTTAACAGAAGAGTTCATGCATGCATTACACAAATTGTTAACAGAAGAGTGCATGCATGCATATTCTAAATATAGTTGTGCATGTGGTTGCATGAGGAAACTCGTTGGCATGTTTCCAACAATATCCACCTTGACAACAATTTATATATCATGCCCTTGATTAATTCATCACCTTTATACAAGCCAAGAGAAGCCAAACACCATCGTATCCTCTCTAACAAAAATGGTTTCGTAAACATGTCTATAGAATCAACTTTTGCATGGACCTTTTCTAGAGTCACTCCACCTTCATCAACAACCTATCTTACATAATGGTATTTGATAGAAATATGTTGTCTTACGTTCATAAGATGGATTTCTAGTCAAATGAATAGCACTTTGACTATCAAAAAATACTTTCACCTTGTCGTGCATCCTTCCAAACTCACCCAACAAACTTTTTAACCAAATTGTCTCCTTGCAAGCATGTGAAGCAACCATATATTATCCGTTAGTAGTGGATACAGAAACTATGTTTAATAGGTTTGACATCCAACTAACAGGTCCTCCTAGAAGAGTAAAGACATATCTTGAAGGGGATCTCATTTTTTCCAAGTCACCTACAAAATATGACTCTACATAACCAAAAATTGAATCACTGGAACCATTATAGGTGATAGAATAATTACTTATGCCTCTAAGATACTGAAGCACCCATTTGACTACTTCCCAATGCTCCTTACCTGGATTATCCATGTATTTACTGATAACACCAACTGCATGTGGAATATCTGGTCTAGTACTCACCATCGCATACATCAAAATTCCCACTGCATTAGCATATGGTACATGAGACATATAATCCTTTTCTTTGTCATTACTAGGACAAAAAATGAAGAAATATTAAAATAGGAAGCCAAAGGGATCTGTACGGGTCTCATATCATTCATATTGAATCTCATAAGTATTTTCTCCACATACTTCTATTGTGATAACCACAACTTACAATTTTTTCTTGTCTCTATGTATCTACATGCCTAAGATTTGTTTTCCTACTGCTAGATCCTTCATATGAAACTCCCTAGCCAATTGAGGCTTTAACCTATTGAGCTCGACCATACTTTTTCTTTCCACAAGCATATTGTCAACATATAACACCAAAATAATGAACATGCCATTTTCCAACTTTTTCACCATAACCAACAAAGACATATTTATTTGATCTAAGATCTAATTTAGAATGCTGATCTTTAAAAATAAGAGCATAAGCATCACAACCAAATATTCTCAGATTTGAAAAATCACACAAATGACATGCCCATGCCTCTTCTGGAATCTTACAATTTATTTCAGTTGATGGTGACCGATTTATCATATAGAATGTTGTAAGAACTGCTTCTTCCCACAATTATTGTTGCAACTTGGAGTTACTGAGCATGAACCTTTCTCTCTGTAGAATATTCTTATTCATGCATTCAACAACACCATTTTGATGAGGAGTATAAATCGTGGTCTTATGTCTTTCGATCTGAGATTCCTTGCAATAATTCTCAAATTCCATAGATGTTAACTCGCCTCCATTGTCCATTATTAAAAACTTGATTGAACTGCCAGTGATCTTTTCAACCAAAGCTCTGAATGGCTTAAAAGTATTAAATACACCAACTTTTCTTTTAATTATATAGATCCAAGCCTTTTTGGAGTAATCATCTATAAATGTCACAAAATATGAAGATCCTCCAAAAGAAATTGTAGGGGATCATAAAGAAACATCTGAATGAATGTAATCAAGAATACCTTTGCTTATATGTCTTCCTGTTTTAGACTTTTCTCTACATTGTTTTCCAAAAAAACAATACTTGGAGAAATTCAAATTCAGAAACTTCAATCTTGGAAATGACTTACAATCAACCAGTACCTTAAGCCCTTTCTCGCTCATATGACCCAAACGTTGATTCCAAAAACGAACATATTCACTTTCATCTTCATATTCTACCATTGTTTGATTTACTTCTATTCTTCCCTCAAGATGATAAACGTTCTTGATCCTCTTTTCCTTCATGACTACTAATATGCCTTTGGACACCTTCATTATTCCACCTTGATTTGTACACATGTAACTAGTGAAATCTAGAAATCCCAAGGATATTTGGTTCTTTCTATGTTTGGGTACATCCCTTACATATGTTAATTTTCTTACGGAACCATCATGCATTTTAATTCAGACGCTACCAACTCCAACAATTTTACAAGAAAAAACATTTCCCATAAAACAACACCATCATCAATAGATTGGTAAGTTGAGAACCTATTTCTATGAAGACACATGTGGATGGACGCACTGGAATCTAATAACCAATGATGATGTTGATTTAAAACATCACAAGTAGAAAATACCTCATCAACCATACTTGAACCAGAACCTGAACTTGTTTGAGATAAATTAACTTCCTTTGCTTCTTTTTTGGAGTCCTCCTTGGATGCATTCGGTCTTTTCCAACAATCGTTGTTGAAATGCCCAGATTTTCTACAGAACCAAAATTTATGCTTATTCTTCTTTCTTTTTGACTCATACCTTGGTGTACCCCTCTGATTTTTCCCTCTTACTGTAGATCAACCTTTGACCACCATTGCTTCTGTTGTTTAGGTTTATTTACTAGATCTTCTCCTCATTTCTTCAAACAATAGAGCTCCTACAATATCATCAAAATCAATAGCTTCTGATGAAATAAATTTGATAGAGGTAACAAAGTGATCTTGTGACTCGGGCAGAGAACACAATAGTGTAATTTCGTTATCCTCATATTCAAATTATACTCCCATGCTATTAAATAGAAATAAAAGAGTATTCAAGGTATTTAAGTGGTCACCAATTTTCGTACCTTCTTTCAGGTGCAAATTGTAGAACTGCCTTTTCAAAAAAATATTGTTAGTCAAGGATTTAGTCATGTATAATATTTCCAAATTAGTCCACAATCCTGATGACGTTTTCTCTATGACAATGTTAAACAAAACATCATCAACCAAACACAGATGAATAACACTGAGTGGTCTCACATCAATTTCTTCCCAGTCTCTATGATATAGTTACAGGTTTCTTTTACTTGTCTGCAAGTGCCTTCGCTACTCCATTTTGTATGAGAAAATCCTGCATCTTGACCTTCCACAATTCTAAATTGTTCTTCCCATTGAATTTCTTCATCTGAAACCTAGAGCTATGTACTTTCACCATTACCAAAAAAATACCCAAACCAAGCTTATAATACTAATCCTTTTACAAAATGGAGGAATACTTTGATATTCTAGGTTACAACAAAAAATAAAACTTTTAATTTAAAAAAAAAGGATTAATGTACCTCATATATTATTTTAAAATATTATCCATGTCACCTTTAATTTTAAGACATCCGATCACGCTCTTTAATAAAGGCTATCTCCTTATTATTTATCATGCATAATGTGACATCCCCAAAATAAAGAAATTGGACAAAATAATTTAGAATCTAAAAGTGCTGGAAAATTATTTCCATTTTTGGTAAATTCTGAAATTGGAAAATTTTTGCCAATTATGGCAATTCTGAATTTCAAATTTTATGATTGTAATAAATGATTTGGCTGTTGGGCAGAGTTCCAATTTGTCCCAACTAGCTACTTGACTATGACACTTGTATGAAAAATGAAAGAAACAAATATTTTATATTGATTGCAGGAGGACAAATGGAGCAACCATGTTGAAATTAGTTGACCGTGACTTCATGAGTGGGGAATACATTGAAATTAAATCTGGGCTGATTGTTACAAGTGGAAAATCAGTGATTTGGCCAATAGCATCCCCTGAAAATCAAGGATTTAGAAGGCTGCAAAAATTCCCCAAGAGAGGGAAAAAGTCCTAGGCAAAACTAATAAAAGAGCATATGTGAGGAGGCAGGACGCTGCCAAGTATGTTGGGGAAAGACTAAGAAATTTTGTTCTTTCTATTATGAACACTACTATGTTATTGAGAGGCAAGGGAATACTATTGATATTTGAAGTTCATTGCTGGAGAGGAGATTTCGATTCGCCCTCATGGATTCATGGTCAGGCTAGGGGGTGAACTGGGCAAGTAGATTCGTTGCCCTGTTCTATGGTTGGGAGGAATGTGGTTGTTCCCTTCATCTTCCCGTAAAATTTGGTTCAGATATGTAACTCTACCTTACTCTAGTCAAATGATCATGTATTGAAATTTGTTTTACTTCTTTATACGATTTTGTTTCTGGTGGAATGTTGTGGGAAAGATCTAACTGTTTACTTCCGAATAATTGGCTGGAAATGGACCCTTTTATATAGATTTAATACTGGGTAAATTACTAAGATTCTGGAATGTATTAATAGTGAAATGAGTTCTGTAAAAGTTACAAATCCCATATAGATCTAATACTGGCTAAATTACGAAGATTTTCTGGAATGTATTAACAGCGAAACGAATTCTATAACAGTTACGAATTTCATAACAGATTGTCTTGTTTTAATTTCCTATGGATGCTACTATTAAACAACGATCCTTTGTGACTAAGCATACCATTCATAAATCCAATAAGTATACTCTACAACAATAAAGTACTAATCAACAGTCACATAAACCGGTTTAGACAGTAAATCTATATATATATATATATATATATGTTTATACTACTTGCATAATTGAGATAGATACGACAGCAAGGTAAGACCTTGTAAGCAAAAGGCTTACCCACAGTTAAACTACAAGTTCTGTCATATTGACTTGCTTGTGTATTATTCATGTGAGCAGACCCATAGAGGGTTTAATCAATATAACAAAAGAACAGAGGATAACAGATTCCTTGTCACGTAACCCAAACAGTCCTGTAGAGACTTTTGTAAATATCGATAACATAAATAGAAGGTATAAAAGCAAGAATCATAACGAACAATGATGACCATCGAACCTTCTAGTGCATAGATCTATAAGGAACTTATACAATAAGCCATAAAAGAAAAGAGAAAGAAAATAGTACACGAATTGCATTGAAGCTACCTAGTTCACTGGTGAGTAGTCTGTAAGGGCATATTGAACCATGATAATTGACACAGAAGGTAGACAGCATACAAGGCGCGAATCCAAAATAATACTGAAGATATTTTTCCACGAGTAAGCAGATCGATAAAGGTTATTCGACATTTATAACTGAAGAACAGAATGAAAATGACTTGTGATGCATGAAACTGAAACTAGGTACTTCTTCCATTGGAACATAAACGAAACAACTATATTAGTTCTAGGAAAGGACCAAACCCCAGGCATAATCACTATGCATGGCCGATTTGGTTTGGAAAGGGTTATACATCCACTAATGAGATTCGATTTTGGAACAAAATAAATATGATAGCCGAACAGAAAACCAAATTTATATTATGCAGAGGAGAACACTTCAGAGTTCCAAACCCCCCCCAATAGAACTAACACACTTGATATACTAAGCACTGTATTGTTTTTAACAATCGACGGTCTAGTTACCAAAGTCCAACCAGGTGCACACTGTGCGATGGTTTGATATACCAGAAATCCTTTTATACAACTCGAGGTGTACCCCAAAACTTGAAATTAACCTCTCAGCAGGGTTTGATTCACGACAAATAACTGAGAAACTACGTAGGAACCCGAATACCTTTTGTTGAAGTGAGGAGGGCATCCCCATGCTTTGGCATGCCTACACCTGCACATAAGTAATGAAAAGTTTTAAAACATAACCAATAAGATAAGGTATTTATCTTACAGAATAGGAAATGACAAAAAAAAACCTGTTGAATACTTAACTGAAGCAGAGGATGTATTCCTCCTGTCGTCGCACTACATCGCCCGGACCAAGAGGGGAAAGGGTTTTCGTGCCTCCCTGATGGGTACCCTCACACATCCAGGGGCCCATCATTAGTAATAGATACCAGTATATAATCCGAAGGGATAACACAGGAATAACAGAAAGAATAACAGGCATGGTAAACATAAACCTTTGTGCATTCAACTTAACGGAAGAGATTAAACGTGTTCAGCAAATGGGAAGAACATCACTTATAAATCGATGCTACCATCTAGCCCTGAACTAGCCACCGAAGACGAGGAAAACAATAAAAAGAATTTATTGGACTATCCAACGGAGGAGACTAGAGGATAATAATGCGGGTTTAACCGAACCAAGAAGAAAAACAACAAGGGTGTAATGGACTATCCAACAGAGGAGAACAAATAATGATAGCAAGGGGTTTAACCAAAAGGTTCTCAAATTCTTGATAGACATTGTGATACGAGTAATGGCTCGGTCCCGACAAGTCATTTTTTGCAGTAATAGGGATAAACTAGAATAGGAGTCAAAACCCTTACATAACAGAACCTGACTCTTTTCTTTTTCCTAACACAGTACCCTCGAAATATGACAAAGAATTTATCATGGAATAGAGGTGTGCATAGAACCACAAACAAGGCCGAATGTTTGTTTTAAGAACATAAATAAAAAAGAGAGCCGAAGATAAAACTTACCACACAGAACGACTATCGGAAAGAACCACCAAGAACCTCCATGCACTTAGCATAGAGACTGAACCGTGTACCCCGGCCATGAGGCTTGAACCAACAAAGTTGTTGGTCTATGTCTTTTCTCTATTCTTCACAAAAAGGAAACCTTAACCAGGGTCCAAACTAAAAGGCCTGAGATGGTGAACCCTCTCTTCCCCAAACCAAAAGTCGAATCAGAGTGAAAGGCACGGGAGTAACCTCCGAATGGAGAAAAATGAGAGAAGGAGATTGTACATAGGCCATGTGATTATGGGGAAGGTGTCAACGTTTCCTTGGAAGCACGCCAGTCGAGCTCTGTGTCGAATAGACACTTTCCCAGGTGTATTAAATTGTGCACACATGCCTTTAAAGAATAGTTCCTTCCACCTGTATCGGAGTTACGGGCATTGATGGCGAGGCAATCGAAGGAAGGTGTTACTACACCATTTCATGTCGAATCCAACTACGTTGTATTAAACACCAAAACGGTTGGGCCTTGTCGTTACCTAACATGTTGTGTGCCACCGATCATAATCCCCAACCTTTAATAGATTAACTCCTGCGTGTTATAAGTTGAAGGTGCAAGTTTTTAGTGGTCGAAGTTAACCCACTTTACCTTTGTTTTCTGAATAAGATTAATTTCTCCTTGTAGATTGTATAATGCTACTTATAGTTAAGGGATCGGTCTTCTATAGGCCTGACACCTCTAACCTTGCATTATAGGATAGCAGGACTCTAAGTGGTTATTACTACATGTCTTAGAGTGGCTTAAGAATAAGATAGTGGATAGTATTGAGTTACCATGAGACAAAGGGTCCTTAATTATAGATATGTTGTCGTATGTAACACCTTACGAAAAGAAATAGAGACCCTATGTTCATAGGATAGAGGAGCGAAAGAAGTAAGACAAATGTACCTTATGATAGACAAGTGATTTAACAACCTCAAGGTTACAAAACCAATTCAATGTTCCCAATAAATTTTTTTTTTTTTGTATGTAAATTTTGAGGTACATTACATATGGTATTAGAGCGGAAAGGTGACAACACTGGACTTGAACAGGGCCATAGTAGCTATTTAGTATATATATCTTTCTATTTATATAAAACTAACAAAAATATGATGGTTACAAACAGAAATTTATTTATGTTTTGTTAATTATAGTAGCTCAGGATGATGCAAAGATCAGGATGGGAGAAAACTCGCAGCAAGGACCCCCTGGAGATACAAGACAAAACAGTGATGGAATTTCACCCATGGAAGTGTTAGAAACAACGAGGAACCTTATTGTTCAATTACAGATTTTCAAAGAGGAGAATGAAAAATTGAAAAAAGCACAGCAGGAACAGTAAGAGATAAATGAAGTCCTGCTACGCAGTATAGTGACCAAGAATAGCCCAAAGGATGATAATCACGAGGAAGAAGTCAGCAAAATGGCTTCCATGAACTCCGGGGAAGAAACTGAAAAAGGAGATTGTTCATTAGAAGGGACATCTTCAGCTGAGGGAAAAACTAAATCTGACAGTAAAAGAAAAGAAGTAGACCACCTCAAAGGAGAGTTTAAAAAGATTAAACCAGCTACTTTTGATGGAGAATCCAATACAGGAGAGGAAGATAAAGCATGGTTGTTGGACATCAAAAAATACTTCCAGATGTACAATTATTCCAACAACATGAAGGTCAGAATGGCCATTTACAATCTGAAAGGGAAGGCCAACATTTGGTGGCAAGACCTGAAAATGGCCAAGGGCCTAAAGGAAAAATAGTTGGAATGGTCTGACTTTAAGAAGTATTTCAAGAAACAATACCTTTTGGAAATTTACTAAGCAAGGAAGACAAAAGAATTCTATGAGTTACAAGTTGGACAGATGACAATGGAGGACGTTATAAATACGTTTTTAGAACTGTTAAGGTTCGTACCATACATCCGAGAGGATAAAGTAAAAATTCAGTGTTTTCTAAGCTTCTTACCACAGTCCTACAAGGATAGAATTGAATATTACAACCCCAAATCCTTGAGCGAAGTGTTCAGGAAAGATCAAATGTGCTACGATCAGTACAAATAGCGGGTGGAGTTTCCCAAAGCTTCGAAAGATAATAAATAAGAGAGAATGAACCAGCAGAAGAAGGGGTACTAGCCAGCTCCTCATCGGAATACAATGAAAAGCTTTCCAAGAAAGGACTTTCACTCAAACCATCCGAATATGCAAGGCAATGGTAAAACAGTAAACTTGGGAATGAAGAAGTTTGGAGACAACCCCCATAAGACATTAAAGTGTTGGGAATGTGGAGAGTGTCATCTAAGGAGGAACTGTCTGCATTTGAGTTCAACAAATAGAATTGTTGTTAATAATCTGCAGGAATCCTCGACAATGGGAGATGTGGGGAGAAGCCTACATTGGATAAATGTAGCCATAGACAGTCAACAAGCTGACCACCAGTCCTCGATAGTAGAAATTGAAGGCAAAATCAATGATACTCGAATTTCTATTTTAATTGACCGTGGAGCTACATTAAGTTATATTACACCTAGAGTGCTTGTGTCAAATCATGTCTTGTACAATTAGTGACTAGTACTAAAAGAAAGGTAGTGGAGTTTGTTCTGGATTTTGAATTCATCTTACATGGTAAATGTTTAAAGACCGATCTATACATCCTACCATTAGGATCTTATGATATGATTATTGGGATGGACTTGTTGGAATGACACAAAGCAATATTAAATTGCTATACAAAGATGCTTAGTTATAAGGATGATTCTGACACTACCAGGACAACCCAACGTATATCGAAACCAGTATCAGTCAAACAAATTTCATCTATGCAACTAAACAAATGTATGAGGAAGGGATGCCAAGTGTATGCCATCCAAGTCACGAATCTAGCAATAAAGGGGGATAAGCCAAAGTTGGAAGACTTTGTTGTCCTACGTGATTTCAAAGACATGTTTGTGGATGAGATACCAGAATTACCCCCTAGAAGGGAAATATACTTCTCCATAGGTCTGTTACCTGGTTCCGCTCCTATCTCAAAGGCGCCTTACCGGATGAGTCTACCCGAACTGACAGAATTAAAAATACAATTACAAGAGTTGTTGGACAAAGAGTACATCAGACCGAGTGTCTCACCTTGGGGATCACCAGTCCTCTTTGTGAAAAAGAAGGACGATACTCTAAGATTATGTATCGACTATAGACAATTGAACAAAATGAAGATTAAGAATAAATACCCCTTACCAAGGATAAATGACCTATTCGATCAAGTGGGGGGAGCCAAGATCTTTTCAAAGCTTGACTTACGATCCGGTTATCATCAATTTTGGATAAAAAATGAAGACATAAACAAAACAACATTTCAGACAAGATACATACATTATGAGTTTGTAGTCATACCATTCGGACTCACTAACGCCCCAACCACTTTTATGTGCTTAATGAACAGTATTTTTAGTGAGTACTTGGACAAGTTCATGGTAGTATTCATCGATGACATCCTAGTCTATTCAAAGACGGAGGAGGAACATGAGGAATACTTAAGAATAGTGTTGCAAACATTAAGGAAGCACAAACTATATTCTAATTTTGACAAGTGTGACTTCTACCAGAAAGAGATACAATACTTTGGACATATAATTTCAGCAGAGGGCATTGTCATGGATCCGGAAAAAAAAAATCCATTAGAGAATGGCCAATACCTAGAGATGTAGCGGATATATGGTCGTTCATGGGAATCACTGGATATTACCGCCGGTTTATAGAGGGGTTTTCCAAGATAGCCTACCCTATCACCACATTACGAAATAAAGGAACGAGGTTTAATTGGTCAGCGAAGTGTCAAGATAGCTTCAACAAACTTAAGGAATTATTGACAACGACACCCATATTGAAAGTAGTAGACCCAGAGAAAGACTTCACTGTATGCATTGATGCAAGTAAAGAAGGACTAGGTGGTGTCCTATCGCAGGAAGGACACATTATCTGTTATGAGTCTCGTAAATTAAAAGAACATGAGCGGAATTACGTCACCCATGACTTGGAGTTGGCAGCAGTAATACACGCTCTAAAGATGTGGCGACACTACATAATGGGTAGAAGATTCCTATTATTTTTTTTGTTTGTTAATTTGTGCAGGACCTGAGATTAACCTGTGGCTTGAGAAACCGCGACTCAGGGGCATCTAAGCCGTCAAAATCACCCGGGGATCGCACCCTGCCTGAGCCACACCAACCCTTAACATGGTTGGATTTTTTGTCCCCGCAGGTTTCGAACCGGTGACTTTAACATCACGGAGTGGCTTAACAACACACTCTGTCACCGACTATCCTACACCTTGGGGACAAAAGATTCCTATTATTAACGGACAACAGCGGGGTGAAATATTTGTTTAACCAGCGAGATCTTAACACAAGCTAGGCAAGGTGGTTAGCTTTCTTGAGCGAATTCGACTTCGAGGTCGGACATATCAAGGGCAAGAAAAACAAGGTAGTAAACGCCTTAAGTAGAAGAATCCTTGGGTTATTTGAAATGAATACTAGCAGGGCAGAAAGTGATCTAGAAGAAAGAATAAAGGGAGTAGGTATTGATGACGAAAACTATACTAAAATAATGATAGAATTACCAAACAACACCGTGAACTCAGATAAATCAGATCTAAGTATCGACCAGAAGGGATTGTTACGATTTAAAAATAGACTTTACATACCATATTCAACAGGATTAAAATTAACAATCTTGGATAAAGTGCATAAGAAACCGTATTTTGGCCACCCAGGTTACCAAAAAATGATAAAAACACTTAGAAAACTATTTTATTGGCCTAATATGAAGGGTGAAATAGAAGAATATTTGGCAAGGTGCCAATATTGTCAGCAGGTTAAGGATTAACACTAGCATCCAGCCAGCCTATTTCAACCATTGCTAGTACCAGAATGGAAATGGGAGACTATATCACGCGACTTCATAACAGGTTTTCCAAAAAATCAGAAACAAAATGACTCTATCATGGTTCTTATAGATAAACTCAGTAAGTCCTCACATTTTATTCCTGTAAAGTCTACTTTTAAAGCTATAAACGTTGCTAAAATATTCATGAAAGAAATCTTTAGATTGCATGGTATTCCTAAAATGGTGATTTCAGATAGAGACGTAAAATTCACATCTGACTTTTGGAAGGAGTTGTTTGCAGGGCTCAATACTAACTTGAATTTCAGTACAAGTTATCATCCACAAACGGATGGACAGACCAAAAGGACAAACTAGATCATGGAGAATATGCTCCACATGTATCTGAGAACAAAACCAAACAAGTGGGAAGACTATCTGCACTTGGTAGAATTTGCACATAACAGTGGGTACCAAACCTCAGCTAAGTTAAGCCCTTTCAAAATAATGTACGACGAAAAATGTACGATGCCAATCATCTGGGATAACCCGACTGGCAGACTTATGGTTGGACCCGAAATGCTCCAAGAAATGGAGAACATGGTTAGAAAGGTACAACAAAACTTGAAGGAACCACAGGACAGATAGAAGAGTTATGCAGACCAAAAAAGATGACACTTGGAATTTCAAGTAGGAGACCATGTTTATTTGAAAGTCAAAGCTTGAAAAAGCTCATTGAAATTAGGAAACTATGCCAAGTTGGCACTCAGGTTTTGTGGGCCCTTCCAGATACTAGCTCGAATTGGACCCGTAGCATACCAACTTGCACTTCCAGCTAATCTAAGAATTCATAATGTATTTCATGTTTCATTGCTGAAAAAGTATATTCATGACCCTACTCATATGATTGATTGGAGCTTGGTGCAGGTGGAACCCGAAGGAGAGTTCCAAGTGGAACCCCTGTGCATTCTATACCGGAGAGAAATAGTACTTCAGAATAGATCCATCACTCAGGTAAAGGTGCAATGGAATCACTTTAGTCCTGAGGAGGCCACTTGGGAATTGGAGGGAGACTTGAGGAAATATCATCCAATCCTGTTCCAGGAAAGAAACGAACACTGAGGATACTGTTTGATTTAAGGGGGAAAGGATGTGACATCCCTAAAATAAATAAATTGGACAAAATAATTTAGAATCTAAAAGTGATGGAAAATTATTTATGTTTTTGGTAAATTTCGAAATTGGAAAATTTTTGCCAATTATGGCAATTTCGAATTTCGAATTTTATGATTCTAATAAATGGTTTTGGCTATTGGGAAAAGTTCTGATTTGTCCCAACTAGCTACTTGACTATGACACTCATATGAAAAAGGAAAGAAAATAATATTTTATATTAATTGCAGGAGGACAAATGGAACAACCATGTTGAAATTAGCTTACCATGACTCCATGAGTGGGGACCACATTGAAATTAACTCTGGGCTGATTATTACACGTGGAGAATCAGCGATTTGGCCAATAGCAGCCCCTGAAAATTAGGGATTTAGAAGGCTGCGAAAATTCCCCAAGAGAGGGAAAAAGTCCTAGGCAAAACTAATAAAAGAGCATATGTGAGGAGGCAGGACGCTGCCAAGTATGCCGGGGAAAGACTAATAAATTTTGTTCTTGTTGTGATGAACACTACTGTGTTAGTGTGAGGCAAGGGAATGCTATTGATATTTGAAGGACATTGTTGGAGAGGATATTTCAATTCGCCCTCATGGATTCATGGTCATGCTAGGGGGGGGACTGGGCAAGTAGATTGGCTACCCTGTTCTATGGTTGGGAGGAACGTGGTTGTTCCCTTCATCTTCCCATAAAATCTGGTTCAGATATGTAACTCTACCTTACTCTAGTCAAATGATCATGTATTGAAATTCATTTTACTTCTTTATATGATTTTGTTTCTAGTCGAATGCTTTGGGAAAGATCCAACTGTTTACTTCTGAATAATTGGCTGGAAATGGACCCTTTTATATAGATAAAATACTGGGTAAATTACTAAGATTCTAGAATGTATTAATAGAGAAACGAATTATGTAAAAGTTACAAATCCCATATAGATCTAATACTGGGTAAATTACTAAGATTCTAGAATGTATTAATAGAGAAACGAATTATGTAAAAGTTACAAATCCCATATAGATCTAATACTGGGTAAATTACTAAGATTTTCTGGAATGTATTAACAACGAAACGAATTCTGTAACAGTTACGAATTTCATAACAGATTGTCTTGTTTTAATTTCCTATGGATGCTACTATTAAACAACGAGCCTTTGTGACTAAGAATACCATTCATAAATCCAATAAGTATACTCTACAACACTAAAGTACTAATCAACAGACACATAAACCGGTGTACACAGTAAATCTCTCTCTCTCTCTCTCTCTCTCTCTCTCTCTCTCTCTCTCTCTCCGTATATATATATATATATATATATATATATATATGTTTATATTACTTGCATAATTGAGATAGATACGACAGCAAGGTAAGACCCTGTAATCAAAAGGCTTACCCACAGTTAAACTACAGGTTGTGTCGTATTGACTTGGTTGTGTCTTATTCATGTGAGCAGACCCATAGAGGGTTTAATCAATATAACACAAGAACAGAGGATAAAAGATTCCTTGTCACGTAACCCAAACAGTCATGTAGATACTTTTGTAAATATCGATAACAAAAATAGAAGGTATAAAAGCATGAATCATAACGAACAATGATGACCACCGAACCTTCTACTGCATAGCTCTATAAGGAACTTATACAATAATCCATAACAAAAAACAGAAATAAAATAGTACACAAATTGCATTGAAGCTACCTAGTTCACTGGTGAGTAGTCCGTAAGGGCATATTGAACCATGATAATTGGCACAGAAGGTAGACATCATACGAGGCATGAATCCAAACTAATACTAAAGATATTTTTCCACGAGTAAGCAGATTGATAAAGGTTATTCAACATTTATAACTAAAGTACAGAATGAAAATGACTTGTGATGCGTGAAACTGAAGCTAGGTACTTCTTCCATTGAAACATAAACGAAACAACTATATTAGTTCTGGGAAAGGACCAAACCCTAGTCATAATCACTAAGCATGGCTGATTTGGTTCAGAAAGGGTTATACATCCACTAATGAGATTCAATTTTGGAACAAAATAAATATGATAGCCGAACAGAACACCAAATTTATACTATGCAGAGGAGAATACTTCAGAGTTCCAAACCCCCCCAATAGAACTAACACACTTGATATAATAAGCAATGTATTGTTTTTAACAATCGATGGTCTAGTTACCAAAGTCTAACCAGGCACACACTGTGTGATGGTTCGATATACCAAAAATCCTTTTATACAACTCGAGGCATACCCCAGAATTTGAAACTAACCTCTCAGCAGGGTTTGATTCACGAAAAATAACTGAGAAACCACGTAGGAACCCGAATATCTTTTGTTGAAGTGAGGAGGGCGTCCCCATGCTTCAACATGCCTACACCTACATAGAATTAATGAAAAGTATTAAAAAATAACTAATAGGATAAGGTATTTAACTTATAGAATAGGAAATGACAAAAAAAAAAACATGTTCAATACGTAACTGAAGCAGAGGATGTATTCCTCCTGTCGTCGCGCTACATTTCCCAGATCGAGAGGGGAAAGGGTGTTCATGCCTCCCTAATGGGTACCCTCACACATCTAGGGGCCCATCATTAGTAATAGATAGCAGTATATAATCCAAAGGGATAATATAGGAATAATAGAAAGAATAACAGGCATGGTAAACATAAACCTTTGTGCATTCAACTTAACATAAGAGATTAAACGCATTCAAAAAATGGGAAGAACTTCACCTCTAAGTCGATGCTACCAGCTAGCACTAAACCAACCATAGAAGACCAGGAAAACAATAACAAGATTTTATTGGACTATCCAACGAAGGATATCAGAGGATAATAACGTGGGTTTAACTGAACTAACAAGCAAAACAACAAGGGTGTAATGGACTATCCAATGAAGGAGAATAGAGAATGATAGTAAGGGGTTTAAATGAAAGGTTCTCAACTTCTTGATAGACGTTGTGATACGAGTAATGGCTTGGTCCCGACAGGTTGTTTTGTGCAGTTACAGGGATAAACTAGAATAGGAGTCAAAGCCCTTACATAATAGAACCCGACTCTTTTCTTTTTCCTAACACAGTACCCTGGAAATATGAAAAAGACTTTATCACAGAACAAAGGTGTGCACAAAACCATAGATAAGACTGAATGTTTGTTTTAAAAACATAAATAAAAAAGAGAGCCGAAGATAAAACTTACTACACAGAAAGGATATTGGAAAGCACCACTAAGAACCTCCACGCACTTAGCACAGAGAATGAACCATATACCCTAACCACGAGGCTTGAACCAACAAAGGTGTTGGTCTGTGTATTTTCTCTATCCTTCACAAAAAGGAAACCTTAACCAGGGTGCAAACGGAAAGGCCTAAGACGGTGAAACCTCTCTTCCCCAAACCTAAAGCCGAATGAGAGTGAAAGGCGTGGGATTAACCTCCGAATGGAGAAAAAGGAGAGATGGTGCTCATACATAGGCCATGTGATTATGGGGAAGGTGTCAACGTTTCCTTGGAAGCATGCCAGTCGATCTCTATTTTGAATAGACACTTTCCCAGGTGTATTAAATTGTGCAGACAAGCCTTTAAGGCATAGTTCCTTCCACCTGTATCGGAGTTATGGGCATTGATGGCGAGGCAACCGGAGGAAGGTGTTACTACATCATTTCATGTCGAATCCAACTACCCTGTATTAAACACCAAATTGGTTAGGCCTTGTCATTACCTAACAAGTTGTGTGCCAATGATAATAATCCCCAACCTCTAATATATTAACCCTTGCATGCTATAAGTTCAAGGTGCAATTTTTTAGTGGTCGAAGTTAACCCACTTTACCTTTGTTTTTCGAATAAGATTAATTTCTCCTTGTAGATTGTATAATGCTACTTACACTTAAGGGATTGGTCTTCTATAGGCTTGGCACCTCTAACCTTTCATTATAGGATAGCAAGACTCTAAGTGGCTATTACTACATGTCTTAGAGTGGCTTAAGAATAAGATAGTGGATAGTATTGAGTTACCATGAGACAAAGGGTCCTTAATTATAGATATGTTCTCATATGTAACACCTTACAAAAAGAAATGGTGACCCTATGTTAATAGGATAGAGAAGCGAAAGAAGTAATACAAATGTACCTTAGGATACACAAGTGATTGAACAACCTCAAGGTTACAGAACCAATTAAATGTTCTCAATCAATTTTTTTTTTTTTGTATGTAAATTTTGAGGTACATTACATATGTTATCAAAGAAAAAAGGTGACAACACTGGACCTGAACAGAGCCACAGTAGTTGTTTAGTATAGATATCTTTCTATTTATATAAAACTAAAAAAAAAAATTATGGTTACAAACAGAAAGCTATTTCTGTTTTGTTAATTATGGCATCTCAGGACGATGCAGAGATCAGGATGGGAGAAAACCCGCAACAGGGACCCCCTAGAGATACAAGACAAAACAGTGATGGAATTTTACCCACAGAAGTGTTAGACACAATGAGGAACCGTATTGTTGAATTACATATTTTCAAAGCGGATAATGAAAAACTGAAAAAAGCACAACAGAAACAACAAGAGATAAATGAAGTCCTGCTACGCAGTATAGTGACCAAGAAAATCCCAAAGGATGATAATCACGAGGAAGAAGTCAACAAAAGGGCTTCCAAGAATTCTGGGTCAGAAACAAAAAAAGGAGATAGTTCGTCAAAAGGGACACCTTCAGCTGAGGGAAAAACTAAATTTGACAATAAAAGAAAACAAGTAGACCACCTCGAAGGAGAATTTAAAAAGATTAAACCAACTTCTTTTGATGGAGAATCCAAGACAGGAGAGGAAGTTGAAGCATGGCTATTGGACATAAAAAAATACTTCCAGATCTACAATTATTCCAGCAACATGAAGGTAAAAATGGCCATTTACAATCTGAAAGGGAAGGCCAACATTTGGTGGCAAGACCTGAAATTGGCCAAGGGCCTAAAGGAAAAACAGTTGGAATGGTCTGACTTTAAGAAGTATTTCAAGAAACAATACCTTTCGAAAAGTTACTATGAAAGAAAGACAAAATAATTCTACGAGTTACGACTTAGACAGATGACAATGGAGGACCTTATAAATAAGTTTTTAGAATTGTTAAGGTTCGTACCATACATTCGATAGGATAAAGTAAAAATTCAGCATTTTCTAAGCTGCCTACCATAGTCCTACAAGGACATAATTGAATTTGATAACCCTAAATCCTTGAGCGAAGTGTTCAGGAAAGCTCGAATGTGCTACGATTAGTACAAAAAACAGGTGGAGTTTCCCGAAGCTTGGAAAGATAAGAAACAAGAGCGAATGATCCAGCGGAAGAAGGGGTACCAACCAGCTCCTCATCGGAATACAACAAAAAGTTTTTCGAGAAAGGACTTTCACTCAAACCATCTGAATACGCAAGGCAGTGGTAAACCAGTAAACTTGGGAATGAAGAAGTTTGGAGACAACCCCCACGAGCCATTAAAGTGTTGGGAATGCATAGGGCCTCATCTAAGGAGGAACTATCTGCATTTGAGTTCAACAAATAGAACTGTTGTTCATAATCTGCAGGAAGCCTCGATAGTGGGAGATGTGGGCAGAAGCCTACATTGGATAAATGCAGCCATAGGTGGTCGACAAGATGACCAACAGTCCTCGGTGGTAGAAATTGAAGGTAAAATCAATGATACTCGAATTTATGTTTTAATTGACCCTGGAGATACATTAAGTTATATTACACCTAGTGTGGTTGAATCAAACCAAATTAAGAAACTGAAGCATGCGAAATCATGGCTTGTACAATTAGCGACAGGTACTAAAAGAAAGGTAGCGGAGTTTGTTCTAGATTTTGAATTCAGCTTAGATGGTCAATGTATAAAGACCGATCTGAACATCCTACCATTAGGATCTTATGATATTATTATTGGGATGGACTGGTTGGAACGACACAAAGCAATATTAAATTGCTATACAAAGATGCTTTGTTATAAGGATGATTGTGACACTACCAGGACAACCCAAGGTATATCGAAACCAATATCAGCCAGAAAAATTTCAGTGATGCAACTAAACAAATGTATGAATAAGGGATGAAAAGTGTATGCCATCCAAGTCACGAATCTAGCAATAAAGGGGGATAAGCCAAAGTTGGAAGACTTTGCTGTCCTACGTGATTTCAAAGACATGTTTGTGGATGAGATACTAGAATTACCCCCTAGAAGGGAAATAGACTTCTCCATAGATCTGTTACCTGATTCTGCTCCTATATCAAAGGCGCCTTACCGGATGAGTCTACCCAAACTGACAGAATTAAAAATACAATTACAAGAGTTGTTGGACAAAGAGTATATCAGACCGAGTGTCTCACCTTGGGGAGCATCAGTCCTCTTTGTGAAAAAGAGGGACGATACTCTAATATTATGTATGGACTATAGCCAACTGAAAAAAATGACGATGAATAATAAATACCTCTTACCAAGGATAAATGACGTATTCGATCAAGTGGGGGGAGCCAAGATATTTTCAAAGCTTGACTTACGATCCGATTATCATCAAGTTCGTATAAAAAATGAAGACATAAACAAAACAACATTTCAGACAAGATATGGACATTATGAGTTTGCATTCATACCATTTAGACTCACTAATGCCCCATCCACTTTTATGTGCTTAATGAACAACATTTTTAGTGATTACTTGGACAAGTTCATGGTAGTATTCATTGATGACATCCTAGTCTATTCAAAGACGGAGGAGGAACATGAGGAACACTTATGACTAGTGTTGCAAACGTTAAGGAAGCACAAACTGTATGCTAGTTTCGACAAGTGTGACTTCTACCAGAAAGAGATACAATACCTTGGACATATAATTTTAGTAGAGGGCATTGTCGTGGATCCGGAAAAGACAAAATCCATTAGAGAATGGTCGATACTTAAAGATGTAGCGGATATACTGTCGTTCATGGGAATCACTAGATACTACTACCGGTTTATAGAGGGGTTTTCCAAGATAACCTACCCTATCACCTCATCACAAAAGAAAGGAACCAAGTTTAATTGGTCAGAGAAGTGTCAAGACAACTTCAACAAACTTAAGGAATTATTGACAACAACACCCAGATTGAAAGTAGAAGACCCGGATAAAGACTTCACCGTATGCATTGATGCAAGTAAAGAAGGACTAGGTGGTGTTCTATCACAAGAAGGACACATTATTTGTTATGAGTCTCAGAAATAAAAAGAACACGAGCGGGATTACGTCACCCATGAATTGGAGTTGGCAGCAATAATACAAGCTCTAAACATGTGGCGACACTACATAATGGGCAGAAGATTCCTATTATTAACAGACAACAGCAGGGTGAAATATTTGTTTAACCAGCCAGATCTTAACGCAAGGCAGGCAAGGTGGTTAGCTTTCTTGAGCGAATTCGACTTCGAGGTCATACATATCAACAGAAAGAAAAACAAGGTAGCAAACACCTTAAGTAGAAGAATCCATGGGTTATTTGAAATGAATACTAGCAGGGCAGAAAGTGATCTAGAAGAAAGAATAAAGTCGACAGGTATTGATGACGAGAACTATACTAAAATAATGACAGAATTACCGAACAACACCGCAAACTCAGATAAATCATATCTAAGTATCGACGAGAAGGGACTATTACAATTTAAAAATAGACTTTACATACCAGATTCAGTGGGATTAAAATTAACAATTTTGGATGAAGTGCATAAGAAACTGTATTCTGGCCACCCAGGTTACCAAAAAACGATAACAACACTTAGAAAACTATTTTATTGGCCTAGTATGAAGGAAGAAACAATAGAATATTTGGCAAGGTGCCAATATTGTTAGCAGGTTAAGGCTAAACAATAGCATCCAGCCTGCCTATTAAAGCCATTGTTAGTACCAGAATGGAAATGGGAGACTATATCACTTGACTTCATAATAGGTTTGCCAAAAACTAAGAAACAAAATGACTCTATCATGGTTTTTATAGATAAACTCAGTAAGTCCGCACATTTTATTCCTGTAAAGTTTACTTTTAAAACTATAAACATTGTTGAAATATTCATGAAAGAAATCTTTAGACTGCATGGTATTCCTAAAATGGTGATTTCAGATAGAGACATAAAATTCACATCCGCCTTTTGGAAGGAATTGTTTGCAGGGCTCAATACTAACTTGAATTTCAGTACAAGTTATCATCCACAAACGGATGGACAGACCAAAAGGACAAACCAGATCGTGGAGGATATGCTCCGCATTTATGTGAGAAGAAAACCGAACAAGTGGGAAGACTATCTGCACTTGGTCTAATTTTCATATAACAATGGGTACCAAACCTCAACTAAGTTAAGCCCTTTCGAAATACTATAGGGTAGAAAATCTACGACGCCAATCAGCTGGGATAACTCGGCTAACAGAATTATGGTCGGACGCAAAATGCTCCAAGAAATGGAGAACATGGTTAGAAAGGTAGAATAGAACTTGAAGGAAGCACAGGATAGAAAAAAGAGTTACGCAGACCAGAAAAGATGACACTTGGAATTTCAAGTAGGATACCATGTTTATTTGAAAGTCAAAGCCTGAAAAATCTCGTTGAAATTAGGAAACTGTGCCAAGTTGGCACCCATATTTTGTGGGACCTTCGAGATACTAGCTTGAATTGGACCCGTAGAATACCAACTTGCACTTCCAGCTAATCTAAGAATTCATAATGTATTTCATGTTTCATTGCTGAAAAAGCATATTCATGACCCTACTCATATGATTGATTTGAGCTTGGTGCAGGTGGAACCTGAAGGCGAGTTCTAGGTTGAACCCCTGTGCATTCCTGACCAGAGAGAAATAACACTTTGGAAGAGAGTCGTCGCTCAGGTAAAGGTGCAATGGAAGCACTTTCGTCTTGAGGAGGCCACTTGGGAATTGGAGGGAGACTTGAGGAAATCTCATCCAATCATGTTCCAGGAAAGGAAATAACACTTAGGACAGTGTTTTATTTAAGGGGGAAAGGATGTGACATACCCAAAATAAATAAATTGGACAAAATAATTTAGAATCTAAAAGTGATGGAAAATTATTTCCGTTTTTGGTAAATTTCGAAATTGGAAAATTTTTGCCAATTATGGCAATTCCGAATTTCAAATTTTATGATTGTAATAAATGATTTGGTTGTTGGGCAGAGTTCTGATTTTTCCCAACTAGCTACTTGACTATGACACTTGTATGAAAAAGGAAATAAAATAATATTTTATATTGATTGCAGGAGGAGAAATGGAGCAACCATGTTGAAATTAGCTGACCATGACTCCATGAGTGGGGAACACATTGAAATCAACTCTGGGCTGATTGTTACAATTGGAAAATCATTGATTTGGCCAATAGTAGCCCCTGAAAATCATGGATTTAGAAGGCTGCAAAAATTCCCCAATAGAGGGAAAAAGTCACAGGCAAAACTAATAAAAGAGAATATGTGAGGAGGTAGGATGTTGCCAAGTATGTTGGGGAAAGACTAAGAAATTTCGTTCGTGTTGTTATGAACACTACTGTGTTAGTGTGGGGCAAGGGAATACTACTGATATTCGAAGGACATTGCTAGAGGGGATATTGCAATTCTCCCTCATGGATTCATGGTCAGGCTAGGAGGTGAACCAGGCAAGTATATTGGCTACCCTATTCTATGGTTGGAAGGAATGTGGCTGCTCCCTTCGTCTTCCTGTAAAATCTGGTTCATATATGTAACTCTACCTTACTCTAGTCAAATGATCATGTATTGAAATTCGTTTTACTTCTTTATACGATTTTGTTTATGGTCGAATGTTGTGGGAAAGATCTAACTGTTTACTTCCGAATAATTGGCTTGAAATGGACCCTTTTATATAGATTTAATACTAGGTAAATTACTAAGATTCTGGAATGTAGTAATAGCGAAACGAATTCAGTAAAAGTTACAAATCCCATATAGATATAATACTGGGTGAATTACTAAGATTTTCTAGAATGTATTAACAACAAAACGAATTATGTAACAGTTATGAATTTCATAACAGATTGTCTTGTTTTAATTTCCTATGGATGCTACTGTTAAACAACGAGCCTTTGCGGCTAAACATACCATTCATAAGTCCAATAAGTATACTCTACAACAGTAAAGTACTAATCAACAGACACATAAACCGGTGTAGACAGTAAATCTCTCTCTCTCTCTCTCTCTCTCTCTATATATATATATATATATTACTTGCACAATTGAGATAGATACGACAGCAAGGTAAGACCCTGTAAGCAAAAGGATTACCCATAGTTAAACTACAGTTTCTGTCGTATTGAATTGGTTGTGTCTTATTCGTGTGAGCAAACCCATAGAGGTTTTAATAAATATAACACAAGAACAGAGGATAAAAGATTCCTTGTCATGTAACCCAAATAGTCCTGTAGAGACTTTTGTAAATATCGATAACATAAATAGAAGGTATAAAAGCACGAATCATAATGAACAATGATGACCATCGAAAATTTTAGTGCATAGATATATAAGGAACTTATACAATAAGCCATAACAAAAAATAGAAAGAAAATAGTACACAAATTGCATTGAAGCTACCTAGTTCACTGGTGAGTAGTCCGTAAGGGCATATTGAACCGTGATAATTGACACAAAAGCTAGACATCATACGAGGCATGAATCCAAACACATACTCAAGATATTTTTCCATGAGTAAGAAGATCGATAAAGGTTATTCAACATTTATAACTGAAGAACAGAATGAAAATGACTTGTGATGCGTGAAACTGAAACCAGGTACTTCTTCCATTGGAACATAAAAGAAACAACTATATTAGTTATGGGAAAGGACCAAACCCTAGGCGTAATCACTATGCATCGCTGATTTGGTTTGGAAAGGGTTATACATCGACTAATGAGATTCAATTTTGGAACAAACTAAATATGATAGCCGAACAGAAAACCAAATTTATATTATGCAGAGGAGAATACTTCAGAGTTCCAAACCCCCCCAATAGAACTAACACACTTGATATAATAAGCATTGTATTGTTTTTAACAATCGACGGTCTAGTTACCAAAGTCCAACGAGGTGGACACTGTGTGATGGTTCGATATACTAGAAATCCTTTTATACAACTCAGGGCGTACCACGAAACTTGAAATTAACCTCTCAGTAGGGTTTGATTCATGACAAATAACTGAGAAACTGCGTAGGAACCCGAATACCTTTTGTTGAAGCAAGGAGGGAATCCCCATGTTTTGGCATGCCTACACCTGCACAAAAGTAACGAAAAGTATTAAAACATAACCAATAGGACAAGGTATTTAACTTACAGAATAGGAAATGACAAAAAAAAACCTGTTGAATTCTTAACTAAAGGAGAGGATGTATTCCTCCTATCGTCGTGCTACATTGAATAGACTGAGAGGGGAAAGGGTGTTCTTCCCTCCCTGATGGGTACCCTCACACATCCAAGGGCCCATCATTAGTAATAGATACTAGTATATAATCCGAAGGGATAATACAGGAATAACGGAAAGAATAACAGGCATGGTAAACATAAACCTTTGTGCATTCAACTTAACATAAGAGATTAAAATCGTTCGAAAAATGGGAAGAACGTCACTTCTCAATCTATGCTACTAGCTAGCACTAAACCAGCCACAAAAGACCAGGAAAATAATAAAAAGAATTTATTGGACTATCCAACGGAGGATACCACAAGATAATAATGTGGGTTTAACTGAACCAAGAAGAAAAACAACAAGGGTGTAACGGACTATACAACGGAGGAGAGTAGAGAATGATAGAAAGGGGTTTAACCGAAAGGTTCTCGAATTCTTGATAGACATTGTGATACGAGTAATGGCTCGGTCCCGAAAGGTTGTTTTGTGCAGTAACAGGGATAAACTAGAATAGGAGTCAAAACCCTTACATAACAGAACCCGACTCTTTTCTTTTTCCTAACACAGTACCCTGGAAATATGACAAAGACTTTATCATAGAACAAAGGTGTGCACAGAACCACATACAAGGACTAACGTTTGTTTTAAAAACATAAATAAAGAAGAGAGCTAAAGATAAAACTTACCACACAGAACGACTATCAGAAAGCACCACCAAGAACCTCCACGCACTTAGCATAGAGACTAAACCATGTACCCCAACCATGAGGCTTGAACCAACAAAGGTGTTGGTCTGTGTCTTTTCTCTATCCTTCACAAAAAGGAAACCTTAACCAGGGTGTGAACGGAAAGGCCTGAGACGGTGAACCCTCTCATTCCCAAACCAAAAGCCGAATGAGAGTGAAAGGCGCGGGAGTAACCTCCAGATGGAGAAAAAGGAGAGAAGGATCTCGTACATAGGCCATGTGTTTATAGGGAAGGTGTCAATGTTTCCTTGGAAGCATGCCTGTCGAGCTCTGTGTCGAATAGACACTTTCCCAACTGTATTAAATTGTGCAGACAGTCCTTTAAGGCATAGTTCCTTGCACCTGTATTAGAGTTACGGGCATTGATGGCGAGGCAACCGGAGGAAGGTGTTACTATGCCGTTTCATGTCAAATCCAACTACCCTGTATTAAAAACCAAAACGTTTGGGCCTTGTCCTTACCTAACAAGTTGTGTGCCAACGATGATAATCGCGAACCTCTAATAGATTAACCCCTACGTGCTATAATTTCAAGGTGCTATTTTTTAGTGGCCGAAGTTAACCCACTTTACCTTTGTTTTTCGAATAAGATTAATTTCTCCTTGTAGATTGTATAATTCTACTTACACTTAAGGGATCGGTCTTCTATAGGCCTGGCACCTCTAACCTTGCATTATAGGATAGCAAGACTCTAAGTGGTTATTACTACATGTCTTAGAGTGGCTTAAGAATAAGATAGTGGATAGTATTGAGTTACCATGAGGCAAAGGGTCCTTAATTATAGATATGTTGTCATATATAACACCTTACAAAAAGAAATGGTGACCCTATGTTAATAGGATAGAGGAGAGAAAGAAGTAAGACAAATGTACCTTAGGATAGACAAGTGATTGAACGGCCTCAAGGTTACAGAACCAATTCAATGTTCCCAATCAAATTTTTTTTTTGTATGTAAATTTTGAGGTACATTACATATGGTATCAGAGCAAAATGGTGACAACACTGGACCTGAACAGGGCCAAAATAGTTGTTTAGCATAGATATCTTTCTATTTATATAAAACTAACAAAAGTTTTGATGGTTACAAATAGAAAGCTATTTTTGTTTTGTTAATTATGGCAGCTCAGGACGATGCAGAGATCAGGATGGGAGAAAACCCGCAACAAGGACCCCCTAGAGATACAAGACAAAACAGTGACAGAAGTTTACCCACGGAAGTGTTAGAAACAATGAGGAACCTTATTATTGAATTACAGATTTTCAAAGTGGATAATGAAAAACTGAAAAAAGCACAACAGGAACAACAAGAGATAAATGAAGTAATGCTACGTAGTATAGTGACCAAGAAAATCCCAAAGGATGATAATCACGAGGAAGAAGTCAGCAAAAGGGCTTCCAAGAATTCCGAGGCCAAAACAAGAAAAAGGAGATAGTTCATCAGAAGGGACAACTTCAGCTGAGGGAAAAACTAAATCTGACAATAAAAGAAAACAAGTAGACCACCTTGAAGGAGAATTTAAAAATATTTAACCAACTACTTTAAATGGAGAATCCAAGACAGAAGAGGAAGTTGAAGCATGGTTGTTGGACATCAAAAAATACTTCCAGATCTACAATTATTCCATAAACATGAAGGTAAAAATGGCAATTTACAATCTGAAAGGGAAGGCCAACATTTGGTGGCAAGACCTGAAATTGGCCAAGGGCCTAAAGTAAAAACAGTTGGAATGGTTTGACTTTGAGAAGTATTTCAAGAAACAATACCTTTTGAAAAGTTACTATGAAAGAAAGACAAAATAATTCTACGAGTTATGACTTGGACAGATGAAAATGGAGGACCTTATAAATAAGTTTTTAGAATTGTTAAGATTCGTACCATACATCCAAGAGGATAAAGTAAAAATTCAGCATTTTCTAAGCTACCTACCATAGCCATACAAGGACAGAATTGAATTTGACAACCCTAAATCCTTGAGTGAAGTGTTTAGGAAATCTCGAATGTGCTACGATTAGTACAAACAATGGGTGGAGTTTCCCAAAGCTTGGAAAGATAAGAAACAAGAGCGAATGAACCACTGGAAGAAGGGGTACCAGCCAGCTCCTCATCGGAATACAACAAAAAAAATTTCGAGAAAGGACTTTCACTCAAACCATCTGAATACGCAAGGCAGTGGTAAACCAGTAAACTTGGGAATGAAGAAGTTTGGATACAACCCCCGTGATCCATTAAAGTGTTGGGAATGCATAGAGCCTCATCTAAGGAGGAACTATTCGTGTTTGAGTTCAATAAATAGAACTGTTGTTCATAATCTGCAACAATCCTCGATAGTGGGAGATGTGGGAAGAAGCCTACATTGGATAAATGCAGCCATAGATGGTTGACAAGATGACCACAAGTCCTCGGTGGTAGAAATTGAAGGTAAAATCAATGATACTCGAATTTATGTTTTAATTGACCCTGGAGCTACATTAAGTTATATTACACCTAGTGTGGTTGAGTCAAACCAACTTAAGAAACTGAAGCATGCGAAATCATGGCTTGTACAATTAGCGACTGGTACTAAAAGAAAGGCAGCGGAGTTTGTTCCAAATTTTGAATTCATCTTAGATGGTCAATGTATAAAGACCGATCTGAACATCCTACCATTAGGATCTTACGATATGATTATTGGGATGGATTGGTTGGAACGACACAAAGCAATATTAAATTGCTATACAAAGATGCTTTGTTATAAGGATGATTCTGACACTACCATGACAACCCAAGGTATATCGAAACCAGTATCAGATAGACATATTTCAGTGATGCAACTAGACAAATGTATGAAGAAGGGATGCAAAGTGTATGCCATCCAAGTCATGAATCTAGCAATAAAGGGGGATAAGCCAAAGTTGGAAGACTTTGCTATCCTACGTGATTTCAAAGACATGTTTGTGGATGAGATACCAGAATTTCCCCCTAGAAGGGAAATGGACTTCTCCATAGATCTGTTACCCGGTTCCACTCCTATCTCCAAGGTGTCTTACCGGATGAGTCGACCCGAACTGACATAATTAAAAATACAATTAGAAGAGTTGTTGGACAAAGAGTATATCAGACCGAGTGTCTCACCTTGGGGAGCACCAGTCCTCTTTGTGAAAAAGAAGGATGGTACTCTAAGATTATGGATGGACTATAGACAACTGAACAAAATGACGATGAATAATAAATACCCCTTACCAAGGATAAATGACCTATTCGATCAAGTGGCGGGAGCCAAGATATTTTCAAATCTTGACTTACGATCCGGTTATCATCAAGTTCGGATAAAAAATGAAGACATAAACAAAACAACATTTCGGAGAATATATGGACATTATGAGTTTGCAGTTATACCATTCATACTCACTATCGCCCCAGCCACTTTTATGTGCTTAATGAACAGTGTTTTTAGTGAGTACTTGGACAATTTCGTGGTAGTATTCATCGATGACATCCTAGTCTATTCAAAGATGGAGGAGGAACATGAGGAACACTTAAGAATAGTGTTGCAAACGTTAAGGAAGCACAAACTGTATGCTAATTTCGACAAGTGAGACTTCTACCAGAAGGAGATACAATACCTTGGACATATACTTTCAGCACAGGGCATTGTCGTGGATCTAGAAAAGACAAAATCCATTAGAGAATGGTCGATACTTAAAGATGTAGCGGATATACGGTCGTTCATGGGAATCACCGGATATTACCGCCGGTTTATAGAGGGGTTTTCCAAGATAGCCTACCCTATCACCTCATCACAAAAGAAAGAAACCAGGTTTAATTGGTCAGAGAAGCATCAAGAGAACTTCAACAAACTTAAGGAATTATTGACAACAACACCCATATTGAAAGTAGCAGACCTAAATAAAGACTTCCCCGTATGCATTGATGCAAGTAAAGAAGGACTAGGTGGTTTTCTATTGCAGGAAGGACACATTTAAGCATATAGGGGCTTCCGCAATGCAAGATATTAGATATTTTTTTCTTTGGGATTAACTGCGTAGTGTAAGTCATTAATCTATGACCCATATTCATGAGTATTAGTCACAACTGACCAATAATTCTCATGATTTGAATAGTCCACTTAACACTCATTGGATCGGGTGATGCTCACAGGGGTGAAGAAATGGGATTGAAGCCAGCGAAATGAATCACATAGCATCAATCATCACTTCCGGGGCTTGCACCCGGTAACCAGGACTTCCCAGGTGGTCACCCATCCCAATACGCCTCTGGCTGAAATGCGCTTAACTGTGGAGTTTTCCCCACAATCAAGCCCACTTAGTTTGCTACCCCATTTGCAAAACCTTAGCAAGTATTGTGCCTTATGAAATACCCAGTTAGAGATCCCTTGAATCTTATTATTTAAGCATATAAGGGCTTCCACAATGCAAGATATTAGATATTTTTTTTCGGGATTAACTGAGTAGTGTAAGTCATTAATCTATGACCCATATTCATGAGTATTAGTCACAACTTACCAATAATTTTCATGATTTAAATAGTCCACTTAACACTCATTGCATCAGGTGATGCTCACAGGGGTGAAGAAATGGGATTGAAGCCAACGAAATGAATCACATAGCATCAATCATCACTTCCGGGGCTTGCACCCGGTAACCAGGATTTCCCAGGTGGTCACCCATCCCAAGACGCCTCTGGCTCAAGCGTGCTTAACTGTGGAGTTTTCCCCACAATCAAGCCCACTTAGCTTGCTACCCCATTTGCAAAACCTTAGCAAGTATTGTGCCTTATGAACTACCCAGTTAGAGCTCCCTTGACTCTTATTATTTAAGCATATAGGGGCTTCCGCAGTGCAAGATATTAGATATTTTTTTCCGGGATTAACTGCATAGTGTAAGTCATTAATCTATGATCCATATTCATGAGTATTAGTCACAACTAACCAATGATTCTCATGATTTGAATAGTCCACTTAACACTCATTGCATCAGGTGATGCTCACAGGGGTGAAGAAATGGGATTGAAGCCAACAAAATGAATCACATAGCATCAATCATCACTTTCGGGGCTTGCACCTGGTAACCAGGACTTCCTAGGTGGTCACTCATCCCAAGACGTGTTTGGCTCAAGTGTGCTTAATTGTGGAGTTTTCCCCACAATCAAGCCCACTTAGCTTGCTACCCCATTTGCAAAACCTTAGCAAGTATTATGCTTTATGAACTACCCAGTTAGATCTCCCTTGACTCTTATTATTTAAGCATATAGGGGCTTCCGCAGTGCAAGATATTAGATATTTGTTTTCGGGATTAACTGTGTAGTGTAAGTCATTAATTTATGACCCATATTCATGAGTATTAGTCACAACTGACCGATAATTCTCATGATTTGAATAGTCCACTTAACACTCATTACATCGGGTGATGTTCACAGGGGTGAATAAATGGGATTGAAGCCAACAAAATGAATCGCATAGCATCAATCATCACTTCTGAGGCTTTCACCCGGTAACCAAGACTTCCCAGGTGGTCACCCATCCCAAGACGCCTCTGGCTCAAGCACGCTTAATTGTGGAGTTTTCCCCACAATCAAGCCCACTTAGCTTGCTACCCCATTTGCAAAACCTTAGCAAGTATTGTGCCTTATGAACTACCCAGTTAGATCTCCCTTGTCTCTTATTATTTAAGCATATAGGGGCTTCCGCATTGCAAGATATTAAATTTTTTTTTCTTCTTTTTTTTTCGGGATTAACTGCATAGTGTAAGTCATTAATCTATGACCCATATTCATGAGTATTAGTCACAACCGACCAATAATTCTCATGATTTGAATAGTCCACTTAACACTCATTGCATCGGGTCATGCTCACAGGGGTGAAGAAATGGGATTGAATCCAATGAAATGAATCACATAGCATCAATCATCCCTTCCGAGGCTTGCACCCGGTAACCAGGACTTCCTAGGTGGTCACCCATCCCAAGACGCCTCTGGCTCAAGCACGCTTAACTGTGGAGTTTTACCCAGAATCAAGCCCATTTAGCTTGCTACCCCATTTGCAAAACCTTAGCAAGTATTGTGCCTTATGAACTACCCAGTTAGAGCTCCCTTGACTCTTATTATTTAAGCATATAGGGGCTTCGGCAATGCAAGATATTAGATATTTTTTTTTTCGGGATTAACTGCGTAGTGTAAGTCATTAATCTATGACCCATATTCACGAGTATTAGTCACAACTGCCCAATAATTCTCATGATTTGAATAGTCCACTTAACACTTATTGCATTGGGTGATGCTCACAGGGGTGAAGAAATGGGATTGAATCCAACGAAATGAATCGCATAGCATCAATAATCACTTCCAGGGCTTGCACCCGGTAACCAAGACTTCCCAGGTGGTCACCCATCCCAAGACACCTCTGGCTCAAACGCGCTTAACTGTGGAGTTTTCCCCACAATCAAGCCCAATTAGCTTGCTACCCCATTTGCAAAACCTTAGCAAGTATTGTGCCTTATGAACTACCCAGTTAGAGCTCCCTTGACTCTTATTATTTAGGCATATAGGGGCTTCTGCAGTGCAAGATATTAGATTTTTTTTTTTCAGGAATAACTGTGTAGTGTAAGTCATTAATCTATGACCCATATTCATGAGTATTAGTCACAACTGACCAATAATTCTCATGATTTGAATAGTCCACTTAACACTCATTGCATCGGGTGATGCTCACAGAGGTGAAGAAATGGGATTGAAGCCAATGAAATGAATCGCATAGCATCAATCATCACTTCCGGGGCTTGCACCCGGTAACCAGGACTTCCCAGGTGGTCACCCATCCCAAGACACCTCTGGCTGAAGCACGCTTAACTATGGAGTTTTCCCCATAATCAAGCCCACTTAGCTTGCTACCCCATTTGCAAAACCCTAGCAAGTATTGTGCCTTATGAACTACCTAGTTAGAGATCCCTTGACTCTTATTATTTAAGCATATAGGGCTTCCGCAGTGCAAGATATTAGATTTTTTTTTCGGGATTAACTGCGTAGTGTAAGTCATTAATCTATGACCCATATTCATGAGTATTAGTCACAACTGAGCAATAGTTCTCATGATTTGAATAGTCCACTTAACACTCATTGCATCAGGTGATGCTCACAGGGGTGAAGAAATGGGATTGAAGCCAACGAAATGAATCGCATAGCATCAATCATCACTTCTGGGGCTTGCACCCGGTAACCAGGACTTCCCAAGTGGTCACCCATCCCAAGATGCCTCTAGCTCAAGCGCTCTTAACTGTGGAGTTTTCCCCACAATCAAGCCCACTTATCTTGCTACCCCATTTGCAAATCCTTAGCAAGTATTGTGCCTTATGAACTACCTAGCAAGGACACATTATCTGTTATGAGTCTCAGAAATTAAAAGAACACGAGTGAAATTACGTCACCCATGACTTGGAGTTGGCAGTAGTAATACACGCTCTAAACATGTGGTGACACTACATAATGGGTAGAAGATTCCTATTATTAACGGACAACAACGGGGTGAAATATTTGTTTAACCAGCTAGATCTTAACTCAAGGCAGGAAAGGTGGTTAGCTTTCTTGAGTGAATTCGACTTTGAGGTCAGACATATCAAGGGAAAGAAAAACAAGGTAGCAGACAAATTAAGTAGAAGAATCCATGTGTTATTTGAAATGAATACTAGTAGGGCAGGAAGTGATCTAGAAGAAAGAATAAAGGTGACAGGTATTGATGGCGAAAACTATACTAAAATAATGACAGAATTACCGAACAACACCGCGAACTTAGATAAATCATATCTAAGTATCGATGAGAAGGGACTGTTACGATTTAAAAATAGACTTTACATACCAGATTCAGCAAGATTAAAATTAACAATTTTGGATAAAGTGCATAAGAAACCGTATTCTGGCCACCCAGGTTACCAAAAAACGATAACAACACTTAGAAAACTATTTTATTGGCCTAGTAAGAAGGGAGAAACAACAGAATATTTGGCAAGGTGCCAAGATTGTTAGCAGGTTAAGGCTAAACACCAGCATCCAGCACCCCGATTAAAGCCATTGTCAGTACCAGAATGCAAATGGGAGACTATATCACTCGACTTCATAACAGGTTTGCCAAAAAACCAGAAACAAAATGACTCTATCATGGTTTTTATAGATAAAATCAGTGAGTCCACACATTTTATTCCTGTAAAGTTTACTTTTAAAGCTATAAACATTGCTGAAATATTCATGAAAGAAATCTTTAGACTGCATGGTATTCCTAAAATGGTGATTTCAGATAGAGACGTAAAATTCACATCCACCTTTTGGAAGGAATTGTTTGCAGGGCTCAATACTAACTTGAATTTCAGTACAAGTTATCATCCACAAACGGATGGATGGACCGAAAGGACAAACCAGATCATGGAGGATATGCTCCACATGTATGTGAGAACAAAACCAAACAAGTGGGAAGACTATCTGCACTTGGTATAATTTGCATAGAACAATGGGTACCAAACCTCAGCTAAGTTAAGCCCTTTCGAAATACTATACGAAAAAAAAAGTACGACGCCAATAAGCTGGGATAAATTGGCTGATAGACTTATGGTCGGACCCGAAATGCTCCAAGAAATGGAGAACATGGTTAGAAAGGTACAACAGAACTTGAAAGAAGCACAGGATAGACAAAAGAGTTATGCAGACCAGAAAAGACGACACTTGGAATTTCAAGTAGGAGACCATGTTTATTTGAAAGTCAAAGCCTGAAAAACCTCATTGAAATTAGGAAACTATGCCAAGTTAGCACCCAAGTTTTGTGGGCCCTTCGAGATACTAGCTCAAATTGGACCCATAGCATACCAACTTGCACTTCCAGCTAATCTAAGAATTCATAATGTATTTCATGTTTCATTGCTGAAAAAGTATATTCATGACCTTACTCATATGATTGATTGGAGCTTGGTGCAGGTGGAACTCGAAGGTGAGTTCCAGGTGGAACCCCTGTTCATTCTGGACCGGAGAGAAATAGCACTTTGGAATAGAGTCGTCGCTCATGTAAAGGTGCAATGGAAGCACCTTAGTCCTAAGGAGGCCACTTGGGAATTGGACAGAGACTTGAGGAAATCTCATCCAATCATGTTCCAGGAAAGGAAAGAGCACTTAGGATGGTGTTTTATTTAAGGGGGAAAGGATGTGACATCCCCAAAATGAAGAAATTGGACAAAATAATTTAGAATCTAAAAGTGCTGGAAAATTCTTTTCGTTTTTGGTAAATTCCGAAATTGGAAAAATTTTGCCAATTATGGAAATTCCGTATTTCAAATTTTATGATTGTAATAAATGATTTGGTTGTTGGGCAGAGTTCAGATTTGTCCCAACTAGCTACTTGACTATGACACTTGTATAAAAAAGGAAAGAAATGAGTATTTCATATTGATTGCAGGAGGACAAATGGAGCATCCATGTTGAAATTAGATGACCATGACTCCATGAGTGGGGAACACATTGAAATTAACTCTGGGCTGATTGTTACAAGTGGAAAATCAGTTATTTGGCCAATAGAAGCCCCTGAAAATCAGGGATTTGGAAGGCTGCGAAAATTCCCCAAGAGAGGGAAAAGTCGTAGGTAAAACTAATAAAAGAGCATATGTGAGGAGGTAGGATGCTGCCAAGTATGTTGGGGAAAGACTAAGAAAGTTTGTTCGTGCTGTTATGAACACTACTGTGTTAGTGTGAGGCAAGGGAATACTGTTGATATTCGAAGGACATTGTTGGAGAGGAGATTGCAATTCTCCCTCATGGATTCATGGTTAGGCTAGGGGGTGAACTGGGCAAGTAGATTGGCTGCCCTATTCTATGTTTGGAAGGAACATGGTTGGTCCCTTCATCTTCTCGTAAAATCTAGTTCAGATATGTAACTCTACCTTACTCTAGTCAAATGATCATGTATTGAAATTTGTTTTACTTCTTTATACGATTTTGTTTTTGGTCGAATACTGTGGGAAAGATCTAACTGTTTACTTCCGAATAATTGGCTTGAAATGGACCCTTTTATATAGATTTAATACTGGGTAAATTACTAAGATTCTGGAATGCAGTAATAGCGAAACAAATTCTGTAAAAGTTACAAATCCCATATAGATCTAATAATGGGTAAATTACTAAGATTTTCTGGAATGTATTAACAACGAAACAAATTATGTAACAGTTATGAATTTCATAACAGATTGTCTTGTTTTAATTTCCTATGGATGCTACTGTTAAACAACAAGCCTTTACGACTAAGCATATCATTCATAAGTCCAATAAGTTTTTTGACAAACCATCCGAATAAGTATTGAAGAAGTTCGGAGACAACCCCCGCGATCCATTAAAGTGTTAGGAATTCATAGAGCCTCATCTAAGGAGGAACTGTCTGCATTTGAGTTCATCAAATAGAACTGTTGTTCATAATCTGCAGGAAGCCTCGATAGTGGGAGATGTGGGCAGAAGCCTACATCGGATAAATGCAACCATAGATGGTCGACAAGATGACCACCAGTCCTCGGTGGTATAAATTGAAGGTAAAAAAAATGATACTCGAATTTATGTTTTAATTGACCCTGGAGCTACATTAAGTTATATTACACCTAGTGTGGTTTGGTCAAACCAACTTAAGAAACTAAAGCATGTGAAATCATGGCTTGTAGAATTAGCGACAGGTACTAAAAGAAAGGTAGTGGAGTTTGTTCCAGATTTTGAATTCATCTTAGATGGTTAATGTATAAAGACCAATCTAAACATCCTACCATTAGGATCTTACGATATGATTATTGGGATGGACTGGTTGGAACGACACAAAGCAATATTTAAATTCTATACAAAGATGCTTTGTTATAAGGATGATTCTAACACTACCAAGACAACCCAAGGTATATCGAAACCAGTATCAGCTAGACAAATTTCAGCGATGCAACTAAACAAATGTATGAAGAAGGGATGCAAAGTGTATGCCATCCAAGTCACGAATCTAGCAATAAAGGGGGATAATCCAAAGTTGGAAGACTTTGTTGTCCTACGTGATCTCAAAGACATGTTTGTGGATGAGATACCAGAATTACCCCCTAGAAGGGAAATAGACTTCTCCATAGATCTGTTACCCAGTTGAGCCCCTATCTCAAAGGCGCCTTACCGGATGAGTCAACCCGAACTGACAGAATTAAAAATACAATTACAAGAGTTGTTGGACAAAGAGTATATTAGACTGAGTGTCTCATCTTGGGGAGCACCAGTCCTCTTTGTGAAAAAGAAGGACGGTACTCTAAGATTATGCATGGACTATAGACTACTGAAAAAAATGACGATGAATAATAAATACCCCTTACCAAGGATAAATGACCTATTCGATCAAGTGGGGGGAACCAATATATTTTCAAAGATTGATATTTTTTATGATAAAGTTCGGATAAAAAATGAAGACATAAACAAAACAACATTCCGGACAAGATATGGACATTATGATTTTGCAGTCATACCATTCAGACTCACTAACCCCCCAACCACTTTTATGTGCTTAATGAACAATATTTTTAGTGAGTACTTGGACAAGTTCGTGGTAGTATTCATTGACGACATCCTAGTCTATTCAAAGACGGAGGAGGAACATGAGGAACACTTAAGAATAGTGTTGCAAACGTTAAGGAAGCACAAACTGTATGATAATTTCGACAAGTGTGACTTCTACCAGAAAGACATACAATACCTTGGACATATAATTTCAGCAGAGGGCATTTCCATGGATCCGAAAAAGACAAAATCCATTAGAGAATGGCCGATACTTAAAGATGTAGCAGATATACGGTTGTTAATGGGAATCACTGGATATTACCGTCGGTTTATAGAGGGGTTTTCCAAGATAGCCTACCCTATCACCTCATCACAGAAGAAAGGAACCAGGTTTAATTGGTCAGAGAAGTGTCAAGACAGCTTCAACAAACTTCAGGAATTATTAACAACAACACCCATATTTAATGTAGCAGACCCAGATAAAGACTTCACCGTATGCGTTGATACAAGTAAAGAAGGACTAGGTGGTGTTCTATCACAGGAAGGACACATTATCTATTATGATTCTCAGAAATTAAAAGAACACGAGTGGAATTACGTCACCCGTGACTTGGAGTTGGCAGCAGTAATACACGCTCTAAAGATGTGGCGACACTACATAATGGGTAGAAGATTCCTATTATTAATGGACAACAGTGGGGGGAAATATTTGTTTAACCAGCCTGATCTTAACACAAGGCAGAAAAGGTGGTTATCTTTCTTGAGAGAATTCGACTTCGAGGCCAGACATATCAAGGGAAAGAAAAACAAGGTAGTAGACACCTTAAGTAGAAGAATCCATGGGTTATTTGAAATGAATACTAGCAGGGCAGAAAGTGATCTAGAAGAAAGAATAAAGGCGACATGTATCGATGACGAAAACTATACTAAAATAATGACAGAATTACCGAAAAACACTGGGAACTCAGATAAATCATATCTAAGTATTGACGAGAAGGGATTGTTACGATTTAAAAATAGACTTTACATACCAGATTCAGGAGGATTAAAATTAACAATTTTGGATGAAGTGCATAAGAAACTGTATTCTGGCCATCCTGGTTACCAAAAAACAACAACAACACTTAGAAAACTATTTTATTGGCCTAGTATGAAGGGAGAAACAACAGAATATTTGGCAAGGTGCCAAGATTGTCAGCAGGTTAAGGATAAACACCAGCATCCAACCCACCTATTAAAGCCATTGTCAGTACCAGAATGGAAATGGGAGACTATATCACTCGACTTCATAACATGTTTGCCAAAAAATCATAAACAAAACGACTCTATCATGGTTTTTATAGATAAACTCAGTAAGTCCGCACATTTTATTCTTGTAAAGTTTACTTTTAAAGCTATAAACATTGCTGAAATATTCATGAAAGAAATCTATAGACTGCATGGTATTCCTAAAATAGTGATTTCAGATAGAGACATAAAATTCACATCCTCCTTTTGGAAGGAATTGTTTGTAGGGCTCAATACTAACTTGAATTTCAGTAGAAGTTATCATCCACAAACAGATGGACAGACCAAAAGGACAAACCAGATCGTGAAGGATATGATCCACATGTATGTGAGAACAAAACCAAACAAGTGGGAAGACTATCTGCACTTGGTATAATTTTCATATAACAATGGGTACCAAACCTCAGATAAGTTAGGCCCTTTGGAAATAATGTACAACAAAAAATTTACGACACCAATCAGATGGGATAACTCAGCTGACAGACTTATGGTCAGACCTGAAATGCTCCAAGAAATGGAGAACATGGTCCTGTAGAGACTTTTGTAAATATCGATAACATAAATAGAAGGTATAAAAGCACGAATCATAATGAACAATGATGACCATTGAAAATTTTAGTGCATAGATCTATATAGAACTTATACAATAAGCCATAACAGAAAACAGAAAAAAAATAGTACATGAATTGCATTGAAGCTACCTAGTTCACTGGTGAGTAGTCCATAAGGGCATATTGAACTGTGATAATCGACACAGAAGCTAGACAGTATACGAGGCATGAATCCAAACTAATACTCAAGATATTTTTCCACGAGTAAGTAGATCGATAAAGGTTATTCAACATTTATAACTGAAGGACAAAATGAAAATGACTTGTGATGCGTGAAACTGAAACTAGGTACTTCTTCCATTGGAACATAAATGAAACAACTATATTAGTTATGGGAAAGGACCAAACCCTAGGTGTAATCACTATGCATGGGAGATTTGGTTCGGAAAGGGTTGTACATCCACTAATGAGATTCGATTTTGGAACAAAATAAATATGATATCTGAACAGAAAACCAAATTTATATTATGCAGAGGAGAATACTTCAGAGTTCCAAACCCCCCCAATAGAACTAACACACTTGATATAATAAACAATATATTGTTTTTAAAAATCCACGGTCTAGTTACCAAAGTCCAACCAGGTGCACACTGTGTGATGGTTCAATATACCGGAAATCCTTTTATACAACTCGGGGCGTACCATAGAACTTGAAATTAACCTCTCAGCAGGGTTTGATTCATGACAAATAACTGAGAAACTGCATAGGAACTCGAATAAATTTTATTGAAGCGAGGAGGGAATCCCCATGTTTCAGAATGCCTACACTTGCACAGAAGTAACGAAAAGTATTAAAACATAAGCAATAGGATAAGTTATTTAACTTACAGAATAGGAAATGACAAACAAAAAACCTGTTGAATACTTAGCTAAAGCAGAGGATGTATTCCTCCTATCGTCGTGCTACATCGCCCGAACTGAGAGGGGAAAGGGTTTTCTTGCCTCCTTGATGGGTACCCTCTCACATCCAGGGGCCCATCATTAGTAATAGATACTAGTATATAATCCGAAGGGATAATACAAGAATAACAGAAACAATAGCAGGCATGGTAAACATAAACCTTTGTGCATTCAACTTAACAGAAGAGATTAAACACGTTCAAAAAATGGGAAGAACGTCACTTCTAAATCGATGCTACCAGCTAGCACTAAACCAGCCACAAAAGACCAGGAAAACAATAACAAGAATTTATTGGACTATCCAATGGAGGAGACCAGAGGATAATAATGCGGGTTTAACTGAACCAAGAAGAAAAACAACAAGGGTGTAATAGACTATCCAACGGAGGAGAATAGAGAATGATAGCAAGGGGTTTAACCAAAAGGTTCTTGAATTCTTGATAGACATTGTGATACGAGTAATGGCTCGGTCTCGACAGGTCATTTTATGTAGTAATAGGGATAAACTAGAATAGGAGTCAAAACCCTTACATAACAAAACCCGACTCTTTTCTTTTTCCTCACACAATACCCTGGAAATATAACGAAGACTTTATCAGAGAACAGAGGTGTGCACATAACCACATACAAGGCCGAATGTTTGTTCTAAAAACATAAATAAAGAAGAGAGTTGAAGATAAAACTTACCACATATAACGACTATCGGAAAGCACCACCAAGAACCTCCACGCACTTAGAATAGAGACTGAACCATGTACCCCAACCATGAGGCTTGAACCAACAAAGGTGTTGGTCTGTGTCTTTTCTTTATCCTTCAAAAAAAGGAAACCTTAACCAGGGTGCAAACGGAAAGGCCTAAGATGGTGAACCCTCTCTTCCCCAAACCAAAAGTCGAATGAGAGTGAAAGGCGCGAGAGTAACCTCTGAATCGAGCGAAAGGAGAGAAGGAGTTCGTACATAGTCCATGTGTTTATGGGGAAGGTGTCAACGTTTCCTTGGAAGCTCGCCAGTTGAGCTCTGTGTTGAATAGACACTTTCCCAAGTGTATTAAATTATGCAGATAGGCCTTTAAGGCATAGTTCCTTCCACATGTATCAGAGTTATGGGCATTGATGGCGAGGCAACCAGAGGAAGGTGTTACTACACAGTTTCATGTTGAATCCAACTACCCTATATTAAACACCAAAACGGTTGGGCCTTGTCATTACCTAACAAGTTGTGTGCAAATGATCATAATCCCCAACCTCTAATAGATTAACCCCTGTGTGCTATAAGTTCAAGGTGCAATTTTTTAGTGGCCAAAGTTAACCCACTTTACCTTTGTTTTTCGAATAAGAATAATTTCTCCTTGTAGATTGTATAATGCTACTTACACTTAAGAGATCGGTGTTCTATAGGCTTGGCACCTCTAACCTTGCATTATAGGATAGCAGGACTCTAAGTGGTTATTACTACATGTCTTAGAGTGGCTTAAGAATAAGATAGTGGATAGTATTGAGTTACCATGAGACAAAGGGGCCTTAATTATAGATATGTTGTCATATGTAACAACTTACCGAAAGAAATGGTGACCCTATGTTAATAGGATAGAGGAGCGAAAGAAGTAAGACAAATGTACCTTAGGATAAACAAGCTATTGAATGGCCTCAAGGTTACAGAACCAATTCAACGTTCCCAATCAATTTTTTTTTTTTGTATGTAAATTTTGAGGTACATTACATATGGTATCAGAGAAAAAAGGTGACAACACTGGACCTGAACAGGGCCACAATAGTTTCTTATTATAGATATATTTCTATTTATATAAAACTAACAAAAAATTTGATGGTTACAAACATAAAACTATTTCTGTTTTGTTAATTATGGCAGCTCGGGACGATGTAGAGATCAGGATGAGAGAAAAGCCGCAGCAGGGACCCCCCTAGAGATACAAGACAAAACAGTGACGAAAGTTTACCCACGGAAGTGTTAGAAACAATGAGGAACCTTATTGTTGAATTACAGATTTTCAAAGCGGATAATGAAAAACTGAAAAAAGCACAACAGAAACAACAAGAGATAAATGAAGTCCTGCTACGTAGTATAGTGACCAAGAAAATCCCAAAGGATGATAATCACAAGGAAGAAGTCAACAAAAGGGCTTCCAAGAATTTCGGGCCAGAAATAGAAAAAGGAGATAGTTCGTCACAAGGGACACCTTCAACTAAGGGGACCACCTCGAAGGAGAATTTAAAAAGATTAAACCAACTACTTTTGATGGAGAATCCAAGACAGGAGAGGAAGTTGAAGCATGGTTGTTGGATATCAAAAAATACTTCCAGAATTTTTAAGGTTCGTACCATACATCCGAGAGGATAAAGTAAAAATTCAGCGTTTTCTAAGATGCCTACCATAGTCCTACAAGGACATAATTGAATTTGACAACCCCAAATCCTTGAGCAAAGTGTTCAGGAAAGCTCTAATGTGCTACGATTAGTACAAACAATGGGTGTAGTTTCCCAAAGCTTGGAAATATAAGAAACAAGAGTGAATGAACCAGCGGAAGAAGGGGTGCCAGCCAGCTCCTCATCAGAATACAACAAAAAGTTTTTTGAGAAAGGACTTTCACTCAACCCATACGAATACGTAAGCTAGTGGTAAACCAGTAAACCTGGGAATGAAGAAGTTTGGAGACAACCCCAGAGAGCCATTAAAGTGTTGGGAATGCATAGAGCCTCATCTAAGGAGGAACTGTCCGCATTTGAGTTCAACAAATAGAACTGCTGTTCATAATCTGTAGGAAGCCTCGACAGTGGGAGATGTGGGCAGAAGCCTACATCAGATAAATGCAGCCATAGATGGTGGATAAGATGACCACTAGTCCTCGGTGGTAGAAATTGAAGGTAAAATCAATGATAATCGAATTTCTATTTTAATTGACCCTAGAGCTACATTAATTTATATTACACCTAGTGTGGTTGAGTCAAACCAACTTAAGAAACTAAAGCACACAAAATCATGGCTCGTACAATTAGCGACTGGTACTAAAAGAAAGGTAGCAGAGTTTTTTTGGGATTTCGAATTCATCTTAGATGGTCAATGTATAAAGACCGATCAGAACATCCTACCATTAGGATCTTACGATATGATTATTGGGATGGATTGGTTGGAACTACACAAAGAAATATTAAATTGATATACAAAGATGCTTTGTTATAAGGATGATTCAGACACTACTAGGACAACCCAAGGTATATCGAAACCAGTATCAGCCAGACAAATTCCAGTGATGCAACTAAACAAATGTATGAAGAAGGGATGCAAAGTGTATTCCATCCAAGTCACGAATCTAGCAATAAAGGGGGATAAGCCAAAGTTGGAAGACTTTTATGTCCTACGTGATTTCAAAGACATGTTTGTGTATGAGATACCAGAATTACCCCCTAGAAGGGAAATAGACTTCTCCATAGATCCGTTACCTGGTTTCTCTCCTATCTCAAAGGCGCCTTACCGGATGAGGCTACCAGAACTGACAGAATTAAAAATACAATTACAAGAGTTGTTGGACAAAGTGTATATCAGACCGAGTGTCTCACCTTGGGGAGCACCAGTCCTCTTTGTGAAAAAGAAGGATGGTACTCTAAGATTATGTATGGACTATAGACAACTAAAAAAAATGACGATTAATAATAAATACCCCTTACCAAGGATAAATGAGCTATTCGATCAAGTGGGGGGAGCCAAGATATTTTTAAAGCTTGACTTACGATCCGGTTATCATTAAGTTTGGTTAAGAAATGAAGACATAAACAAAACAACATTTTAGACAAGATATGGACATTATGAGTTTGCAGTCATACCATTCAGACTCACTAACGCCCTAGCCACTTTTATGTGGTTAATGAACAGTATTGTTAGTGAGTACTTGGACAAGTTCATGGTAGTATTCATCGATGACATCCTAGTCTATTCAAATACGGAGGAGGAACATGAGGAAGACTTAAGAATAGTGTTGCAAAGGTTAAGGAAGCACAAACTGTATGCTAATTTCGACAACTGTGACTTCTACCAGAAAGACATACAATACCTTGGACATATAATTTCAGCAGAGGGCATTGTCGTGGATCCAAAAAATACAAAAGCCATTAGAGAATGGTCGATACTTAAAGATGTAGTGGATATATGGTCCTTCATGGGAATCATCGGATATTACCGCCGGTTTATAGAGGGGTTTTACAAGATAGCCTACCCTATCACCTCATCACAAAAGAAAGGAACCAAGTTTAATTGGTCAGAGAAGTGTCAAGACAACTTCAACAAACTTAAGGAATTATTGACAACAACACCTAGATTGAAAGTAGCAGACCCAGATAAACACTTCACTGTATGCATAATGCAAGTAAAGAAGGACTAGGTGGTGTTCTATCGCAGGAAGGACACATTATCTGTTATGAGTCTCAGAAATTAAAAGAACATGAGAATAATTACGTCACCCATGACTTGGAGTTGGTAGTAGTAATACATGCTCTAAAGATGTGGTGCCACTACATAATGGGCAGAATATTCCTATTATTAACGGACAATAGCAGGGTGAAATATTTGTTTAACCAGCCAGATCTTAATGCAAGGTAAGAAAGGTGGTTAGCTTTCTTGAGCGAATTCGACTTCGAGGTCAGACATATCAAGGGTAAGAAAAACAAGGTAGTAGACACCTTAAGTAGAAGAATCCATGGGTTATTTGAAATGAATACTAGCAGGGCAGAAAGTGATCTAGAAGAAAGAATAAAGGTGGTAGGTATTGATGACGAAAACTATACTAAAGTAATGACAAAATTACCGAACAACACCGCGAACTCAAATAAATCATATATAAATATCGACAAGAAGGGACTGTTATGATTTAAAAATAGACTTTACATACCAGATTCAGCAGGATTAAAATTAACAATCTTGGATGAAGTGCATAAGAAACCATATTCTGGCCACCCAGGTTACCAAAAAATGATAACAACACTTAGATAACTATTTTATTGGCCTAGTATGGAGGGCGAAATAGCAGAATGTTTGGCAAGGTGCCAAGATTGTCAGTAGGTTAAGGCTAAACACCAGCATCCAACCCACCTATTAAAGCCATTGTCAGTACCAGAATGGAAATGGGAGACTATATCACTCGACTTCATAACAGGTTTGTGAAAAACTCATAAAAAAAATGACTCTATCATGGTTTTTATAGATAAACTCAGTAAGTCTACACATTTTATTCCTATAAAGTTTACTTTTAAAGCTATAAACATTGCTAAAATAATCATGGAAGAAATCTTTAGACTGCATGGTATTCCTAAAATGGTGATTTCAGATAGAGATGTAAAATTCCAATCCGCCTTTTGGAAGGAATTGTTTGCAGGGCTCAATACTAACTTGAATTTCAATACAAGTTATCATCCACAAACGGATGGACGGACCGAAAGGACAAACCATATCATGGAGGATATGCTCTGCATGTATGTGAGAATTAAACTGAACAAGTGGGAATACTATCTGTACTTGGTAGAATTTGCATATAACAATGGGTACCAAACCTCAGCTAAGTTAAGCCCTTTCGAAATAATGTACGAAAGAAAATGTACGACGCCAATCAGCTGGGATAACTCGGCTAATAGACTTATGGTCGGACCTGAAATGCTCCAAGAAATGGAAAACATGGTTAGAAAGGTACAACTGAACTTGAAGGAAGCACAAGATAGATAGAAGAGTTACGCAGACCAGAAAAGACGACACATGGGATTTCAAGTAGGAGACCATGTTTATTTGAAAGTCAAAGCCCGAAAAAGCTCGTTGAAATTAGGAAACTATGCCAAGTTGGAACCCAGGTTTTGCGGGCCCTTCGAGATACTAGATCGAATTGGACCCGTAGCATACCAACTTGCACTTCCAGCTAATCTAAGAATTCATAATGTATTTCATGTTTCATTTCCGAAAAAGTAGATTAATGACCCTACTCATATGATTGATTGGATCTTGGTGTAGGTGGAACCCGAAGGGAAGTTCCAGGTTTAACCCCTGTGCATTCTAGACTGGAGAGAAATAACACTCTAGAATAGAGTCGTCGCTCAGGTAAAGGTGCAATGGAAGCACTTTAGTCTTGAGGAGGCCACTTGGGAATTGGAGGGAGACTTGAGGAAATCTCATTCAATCCTATTCCAGGAAAGGAAAGAACACTTACGAAATTATTTTATGTAAGGGGGAAAAGATGTGACATCCCCAAAATAAAGAAATTGGACAAAATAATTTAGAATCTAAAAGTGCTAGAAAATTATTTCCGTTTTTGGTAAATTCCAAAATTGGAAATTTTTTGTCAATTATAGAAATTCCGAATTTCAAATTTTATGATTGTAATAAATGATTTAGTTGTTGGGCAGAGTTATGATTTGTCCCAACTAGCTACCTGACTATGACACTTGTATGAAAAAGGAAAGAAAAGAATATTTTATATTGATTGTAGGAGGACAAATGGAGCAGCCATGTTGAAATTAGTTGACCATTACTCCATGAGTGGGGAACACATTGAAATTAACTCTGGGCTGATTGTTACAAGTGGAAAATCAGTTATTTGGCCAATAGAAGCCCCTGAAAATCAAGGATTTGGAAGGCTACAAAAATTTTCCAAGAGAGGGAAAAATTCCTAGGCGAAACTAATAAAAGAGCATATGTGAGGAGGCAGGATGTTGCCAAGTATGTTGGGGAAAGACTAAGAAATTTCGTTCTTTCTGTTATGAACACTACTGTGTTAGTGTGAGGCAAGGGAATACTACTGATATTCGAAGAACATTGCTGGAGAGTAGATTGCAATTCTCCCTCATGGATTCATGGTCAAGCTATGGGTGAACCAAGCAAGTAGATTGGCTGCCCTGTTCTATGGTTGGGAGGAACATGGTTGCTCCCTTCATCTTCCCGTAAAATATGGTTCATATATGTAACTCTACCTTACTCTAGTCAAATGATCATGCATTGAAATTCGTTTTACTTCTTTATACGATTTTGTTTCTGGTGGAATGTTGTGGGAAAGATATAACTTTTTACTTCCAAATAATTGGCTGGAAATGGACCCTTTTTTATAGATTTAATACTAGGTAAATTACTAAGATTCTAGAATGTATTAATAGTGAAAAGGATTCTGTAAAAGTTACAAATCCCATATAGATCTAATACTGGGTAAATTACTAAGATTTTCTGGAATGTATTAACAGCGAAACGAATTATGTAACAGTTATGAATTTCATAACAGATTATCTTATTTTAATTTCCTATGGATGCTACTATTAAAAAACGAGCCTTTGCAACTAGGCATACCATTCATAAGTCCAATAAGTATACTCTACAACAGTAAATTACTAATCAACAGAGACATAAACTGGTGTAGACAGTAAATCTATATATATATATATATATATATATATATATATATATATATGTTTATATTACTTACATAATTGAGATAGATATGACAACAAGGTAAGACCCTGTAAGCAAAAGTCTTACCCACAGTTAAACTATAGGTTCTGTCATATTGACTTGGCTATGTCTTATTCGTGTGAGTAGACCCATAGAGGGTTTAATAAATATAACACAAGAACAGAGGATAAAAGATTCCTTGTCATGTAATCCAAATAGTCCTGTAGAGACTTTTGTAAATATTGATAACATAAATAGAAGGTATAAAAGAACGAATCATAATGAACAATGATGACCATCGAAACTTTTAGTGCATAGATATTTAAGGAACTTATATAATAAGCCATAACAGAAAACATAAAGAAAATAGTACACGAAATGCATTGAAGCTACCTAATCCACTGGTTAGTAGTCCATAAGGGCATATTGAACCATGATAATTGACACAGAAGCTAGACAACATACGAGGCATAAATCCAAACTAATACTCAAGATATTTTTCCACGAGTAAGAAGATCGATAAAGGTTATTCAACATTTATAACTGAAGAACGGAATGAAAATGACTTGTGATGTGTGAAACTGAAACTAGGTACTTCTTCCATTGGAACATAAACGAAACAACTATATTAGTTCTGGGAAAGAACCAAACCCTAGGGGTAATTACTATGCATGGTCGATTTGGTTCGGAAAGGGTTATACATCCACTAATGAGATTCGATTTTGGAACAAAATAAATATGATAACCAAACATAAAACCAAATTTATATTATGCAGAGGAGAATACTCCAGAGTTCCAAACCCCCCCAATAGAACTAACACACTTGATATAATAAGCATTGTATTGTTTTTAACAATCGACGGTCTAGTTACCAATGTCCAACCAGGTGCACACTGTGTGATGGTTCAATATACCAGAAATCCTTTTATACAACTCGGGGCGTACCCCATAACTTGAAATTAACCTCTCAACAGGGTTTGATTCACGACAAATAACTGAGAAACTGCCTAGGAACCCAAATACCTTTTGTTGAAGCGAGGAGGGCATCCCCATGCTTCGGCATGACTACACCTACACAGAATTAATGAAAAGTATTAAAACATAACCAATAGGATAAGGTATTTAACTTATAGAATAGGAAATGACAAAAAAAAAACCTGTTGAATACTTAGCTGAAGCGGAGGATGTATTCCTCCTATCATCACGCTACATCGCCCGGATTGAGAGGGGAAAGGGTGTTCATGCCTCCCTAATGGGTACCCTTGCACATCAAGGGGCCCATCATTAGTAATACATACCAGTATATAATCCGAAGGGATAATACAGGAATAATAGAAAGAATAACAGGCATTGTAAACATAAACCTTCGTGCATTCAAATTAGTAGAAGAGATTAAACATGTTCGTAAAATGGGAAGAACATCACTTCTAAATCGATGCTACCAACTGGCACTAAACCAGCCACAAAATACTAGGAAAACAATAACAAGAATTTATTGGACTATCCAACGGAGGAGACCAGAGGATAATAATGTGAGTTTAACTGAACCAAGAAGCAAAACAACAAGGGTGTAACAGAATATCCAATGGAGGAGAATAGAGAATAATAGCAAGGGGTTTAACTGAAAGGTTCTCAACTTCTTGATAGATGTTTTGATATGAGTAATGTCTCGGTTCCGACAGGTCATTTGGTGCAGTAACAGGGATAAACTAGAATAGGAGTCAAAACCCTTACATAACAGAACCCAACTCTTTTCTTTTTCCTAACACAACACCTTGGAAATATGATGAAGACTTTATCACAGAACAGAGTTGTGAACATAACCACATACAAGGTCGAATGTTTGTTTTAAAAACATAAATAAAGAAGAGAGCTAAAGATAAAACTTACCACACAGAACGACTATCTGAAAGCACCACCAAGAACCTCCACTAATCCAGATTTATGTAGGAACACAATGAAATACAAAAATACACATAAACGCAGAGATGCAGTGGAAATAAGACTTCATTTCATTAATAACAAATGACTGAAATATGCTTACAGACAGAATGGAAATAAACTAGCTAGGGCGTTG
>ML783183.1:421805-432365 GCA_009831015.1 Picea engelmannii
GTAGGTTTCCCACCAGTCCTTGACATGGGGGGTGGCTTTGAGGAGTGCGAAAATAATCTTTTCTCGATCGGAAAACTCATGAACCGAGAAATATCCTTCTAACAGATTCAACCATCTATCTACGACATCTGCATCTATTTGGCTATCAAATATGGGAATGTCAAATTTTACTTGTACCTTAAAGGGAGTGGCACCTCCAGAGTGGCTTCTGGATGTCGATGCACCGCCAGTCGGAATTCGTTGAAGAATCTGGGCAAAGTTGTCCATCATCGCATTCCTTTGTTTCTCGAGGGCCTCATCGAGCAACATTTTGATAGGATCTCCTGCTCCCTCATATTTCTTTTCTTCCCCCATGGGTGATCGTCGGTGTTTGCGAGGCTGATCTCGCAAAGGTTCAACCAGATCAAGCCCAAACTCCTTATACCCTGATCTTGTTGGGGACATGCAAAGAAGGATCGAGAATGAGCAGACCGCTCTGATACCACTGATTTGGATTTATGTAGGAACACAATGAAATACATAAATACACATAAACGCAGAGATATAGTGGAAATAAGACTTCATTTCATTAATAACAAATGACTGAAATATGCTTACAGACAGAATGGACATAAACTAGCTAGGGCGCTGGTAGCTTATCTCTGAGAAGAGATGTGGCTGCTACTCGCATCCGTGAGAAGATGATTACAATGAGGCTCTAGAGGCATTTTTACAATATATGAGAATGTCAAAATTCATAGACATCCAAAAACCTAACCCTAGGAGATGAAGCGCCAAAAGTCATGTGGGCCCCGTTTGGGTAAGTTAGTACATCAACTTCCCGGGGTCGTAACTTTTGCATACGATCTCTATTTTAGGCGTGTGATAGCTCGTTGGAAAGGTATCATCGAGTAGATTCATTTTGGGGGGATAAATTATGCCTTCAAATATCATTGAGAACCTCGATCTCAAAAAAACATTCATTTAGGCCCTCAAAATGGCCCCAAAAGTTAAAACCTGCTAAAAATAGTAAATTGCCAAAATTGCCAGAAAACTGTTTTGAGCCAGTCGGAAAAGGTGGGTGGCCACCGATATCCACCTAGATCATCCACGCACTTAGCATAGAGACTTAACCATGTACCCCGTCCATGAGGCTTGAACCAACAAAGGTGTTGGTCTTTGTCTTTTCTCTGTCCTTCACAAAAAGGAAACCTTAACCAGGGTGCGAAAGGAAACCCTCTCTTCCCCAAAGAAAAATCCGAATGAGAGTGAAAGGCATGGGAGTAACCTATGAATGGAGAAAAAGGAGAGAAGAAGCTCGTACACGGGCCATGTGTTTATGGGGAAGCTGTCAACGTTTCTTTGGAAGCATGCCAGTCGAGCTCTGTGTTGAATAGACACTTTCCCAAGTGTATTAAATTGTGCAAACAACCCTTTAAGGCATAGTTCCTTCCACCTGTATCGGAGTTACGAGCATTGATGGTGAGGCAACCGGAGTAAGGTGTTAGTACACCGTTTCATGTCGAATCCAACTACCCTGTATTAAACACCAAAACGGTTGGGCCTTGTTGTTACCTAACAAGTTATGTGCCAATGATCATAATCCCCAACCTCTAATAGATTAACCCCTTTGTGCTATAAGTTCAAGGTGCAATTTTTTAGTGGCCGAAGTTAACCCACTTTACCTTTGTTTTTCGAATAAGATTAATTTCTCCTTGTAGATTGTCTAATGCTACTTACACTTAAGGGATCAGTCTTCTATAGGTCTGGCACCTCTAACCTTGCATTATATGATAGCAAGATGTAGTGGCCAGTAAAAAAAAATAAATCAACAATCCTAGTAAAAATCCTTACAATTACGCATAACATTTCTAACATAGAATTTCTGAGTGCGTAAATAATTCATTAACTTCAAATAAGCATATAAATTTCAGCAAAATTTAACATTTAACATTTAACTACAACATAAAATTAACTTAGCCAATTCACAAACAATTTAGCTGGTTCTGATGCTAATTTATGTCGCCTTGCTACCTTGATGTTGCCTTCCTGCTGCCTAATGCACTGACCAACACTTCCCAAACCTACTATCCTCCCTGCCAACTAGGACAACTACCTAGCTCAAGGATATCATATGGATATCCTTGCCCCCGTGCCCAAAACCCCCAGCAAACCGGTGCCCTTGAACTAATCCTCCCGACTCCAGAACTCACTCCCCTCTCTCCAAATCCAAGAGAGCCCCCCAAACAAAAATAAAAATCCCGTAGAATGATGATGCCTCCTCCATAAACCTCCTCCCCTCATATTCCTCCTTCACTGCCCACCGTTCATTTACTTCCTTACCTACCCATTTATTACCTTATCCCCTCATAATTGATATCTTATCCCTTTATATTCAATGTCTTATCCCTTTCTGTGTACGTAAGTTTCTTAACAAATTAACTTATAATTTATTATCCTTATTAATTTAATAACCATGTCAATCAATGTAACATATAATTAAATAATCAATTAATTAATCAAATTGCAACCATTAATTAATCAATAAATATTTAATTAGTATCTTTATACCAATCTTGTTTAATTAATACCATGTTAAGACAATTAATCCCCTAATTAATTTTTACTTAATAATCCTTAAACATTTATTCAACTAGGGTTGTTACATACACCCACCCTTCAGGAAACTTTGTCCTGAAGTTAAGGTATCTTATGGTACAAGGAAAAGAAACATGGTCCACACATTCATAACAATTAACCGACAATATTAGTAAGTAAGTCAAGAAAACTCATACCTACTAGTGTATATGTACAAGAAATGCATGTGTATCTAGTACAGACAAATCTCGTGCATGTACTAATAATCAAAGCTGTCATCCTTTAGTAATTTATGTATGCATCCAATCAAGTCAGCATGACTAGTCTTTTATAAAAGACAACAAACCAATCAATTGTTTGAGAAATCCTTTAATTACTATTATCCGGTTCAACAATGTTATTTTAAATAACTGTGGCTTAGTTACGAAATTATGAATATTCATATATATACATTTCTCTTTTTTCTTTTTTGAAGGGAAAACATTAAATTCCAACACAAGACAAAAATCCATAATTTCTCAACTATTACTACTCATCCTTCCTCCCTAACCTACTTCCATCTCCATTCCTATCCTTCCTCTGCTAGACTATCTTGGAGCGTCAACTATATTGACCTAAATCCAAATAGAACCCATAAGAGGAAGTGTCGCTATCTCGACCAAGCTTCCCTAGCAGGCATCTGACAGTCATCATCACATGTCTTGGGGAGCGTGAACTAACACCGTCCTCCCATGACTTCAGGTTTCGGAGGATACACGATGGGAAATGCCTCCACCCCTCCTAACAGGACTAGGGTCCACACCCTACAATGGAATACATAGTGGCACCGTCTTGCTGGGGGTTTTGTCATCGTTTATTCGGTTTTGGGCAGTGTCATCACTTGAAATCATGCACTGGTCCACATATCATAGCAATGCATCCAAACCAATATAATTTCACATACAATATTCATACCATAATGTTTCATGGCTAGTGCTCATAATATCCACTTTCATCATCTTTATCCTTTGGCTATTTCATATCCCATAACTTGTAGATTAGTCTGTAACACAAACTCATACATTTCTATGCATTATCATCATGTAATTGCATACTAGCATCATCTCAATTTGGTATCCCTGTACTGATAAATTAACATCAAAGTTTTCCAATTAGAAATAGATCTCATAATATCCCGTAATTCAATTTCGACATCTATTCATAAGATTATCATTTACCCAAAATAGATTGCATCATATCCAACATCATCCTAATAGCATTTAAACATTCATTAAATTCACATTCTCGCAATATGTCGCATCATATGCATCATCATCAATAACATTTAAATATTCGTAAAATTTACATTCACATAATAGATCACATTACATACATCATCATCAATAACATTTAATCATTCATAAAAGTTCATACATTTAAAGTTTAGGTGTACCACTTAATAGTTTCATTGTGACTAAAAAATAAAGTATATAGGCCTTAGGTAATCTTGGTTGTCTAAGTCAAACGGTGGTGTTACATACACCCAACCTTCGAGAAACATGTTCTCGAGGTGGTTAAAAAAGTGAGGGATAGTCTCGCCATAGTGTCTGGACGTCTTCCCAAGTAGCAGATGCTGGACTATACTTGTCCCACTGGACCTTAACTTGGTCTACCAGACGATTCCTGAGATGTCAGACTCTATGGTCCAATATGCATAATAGTTCTACCGTGAGGGTTCCCACATCCGATACTTGCAATTCCTTCCAATTTAGTTTATGTGATTCATCAGCAACATAATGACGTAAAACAGATACATGAAATACATTATGAGTTTTATGCAAATGGGGTGGCAGTATGAGACAATATGAAATGGGTCCAAATTTCTCTTGGATTCTGAATGGTCCTATAAACCGAGGTGACAACTTTTTCCCCTTCCTGAACCATATGGTACTCTTACTAGGCCTGATACGAATGAAAACCTAGTCTCCCACTTCATAACTTCGGTCAGTCCTGTGTGCATCCGCATAACTTTTCTGCCTATCCTATGCTTCCTTTAGTCTCTTCCTAATCTGAATCACCTGTTCCTCCATTTCTTGAATCAATTATGGCCCAACTGTTACTCGGTCTTCTAGTCTATCCCAACTCAATGGCATTCTACATGGCCTCCTATACAAAGCTTCGTAGGGTGGCACTCTAATACAACTATGATAACTGTTATTGTAGGCAAACTCCACCAAAGGTAGGTACTTCTCCCACTGGGTTTTATTATCCATGACATACATCCTAAGCATGTCTTCCATGACTGGATTTACTCTCTCAGTTTTCCCATCTATTTCAGGATGATAAGTTGTGCTTGAGTTCAACTGGGTTCCCAACGCTGAATGTAAACTTGTCTAGAACCTAGAAGTGAATCTGGAGTCCCTATCTGAAATGATCTTCTTAGGTATCCTGTGCAAACGGATAACCTCGCTTACAAACACACATGCCACATCAGTGACATCGTAAGTGTCTCTAACCGGAATGAAATGAGAACTCTTGGTTAACTTATCCACTATCACAAGGATGGCATTGTGTCTATGAGATGTGAGCGGAAACCCCACAACAAAATCCATAGACATGACTTCCCACTTAGACATAGGGACATCATGTGGTTGTAGGAGGCTTGTCATGTGATGGTGGTCAACTTTCACTTGTTGACACTCCAGGCATTTGGAGATGAAATGGACTACATCGCACTTCATGCCTACCCAAAAGAAGATCTTTCTCATATCTGTGTATATCTTCTTCACACCCGGATGCACACAATAAAGTGCTCTATGGGCTTCCTTCAGTATGATGCTTCGAATATCCCCATTCTCAGGGATGTAGATCCCTCCTCGATATCTTAACAGTCCGTCTGTTTCCATACTATATCCTTCATACTTTGGGTCTAACTACCTCTCGCTCTAGAGGTTTGAAGTAACCTTTAAATACCAACTATCTCCTGGGAGTTGTGTCAACACATGTTCCCTCAGATTGACCTTTAAGGTTACCAAGGAGAAGATACGTGGTCTCCTACTCAAGGCATCTGTGACCACATTTTCCTTTCCCTTGATGTATGAAATACCAAAATCATACTCACTCATAAACTCACTCCATCGCCTTTGCTTGGCATTCAAATCTCTTTGAGTGAGGAGATGTTTTAAACTCTAATGGTCTATTTTGAGCTCAAAGTTTCACCCCACAAGATAGTGCCTCTAAAGTTTCAGAGCTAGCATTACAACTGCCAACTCTAAATCATGAGTCGCGTATAACTCTTTGTGTTTCTTCAAATTCCTTGATGCATAGGCTATCACTCCTCCATCCTGCATTAGCACGGCCCCCAACCCTTGCTTCGAGGCATCCATGCAGACCGTGAATTCCTTTTCCATATCCGACACTCGTAGAATTGGCGCATTGGTTAGTAACCTCTTAAGATCAATGAATTCACTATCACATTCTTCTGTCCATTCATACCTGACCCCCTTGCATTGCAAAGTGGTGATGGGTTTCACTATTTTTGAGAATCCTTCCACAAATCTCCGATAATAACCTGCTAGCCCCATGAAGCTTCTCACCTCGTGGGCATTTTTCAGCACTGGCCACTCCATAATGGCCTTTACCTTTTCTGGGTCCACAGAGATTCCTTCACCATAAATGATATGACCTAAATAGTGGATCTTTTTCTGGAAGAAGGAACACTTCGACAACTTCCCATACAATTTGTTCTCTCTAAGGCAGGACAACACTATTCGCAAGCGTTCCTCATGTTCTCTTTCATTCTTGTAATAGATGAGGATGTCGTCTAGAAAGAATTGTACAAAATGGTCTAAGTACTTCCGGAATACGCCATTCATGAGGCTCATGAATACTGCTGGCACATTGGTCAGTTCGAAAGGTACTACAACAAACTCGTAATGTCGAAACTGAGTTCGAAAGGAATTTTTTGGGGTATCACCTTCCTTAATCCTTAACTGATGATACCATGATCACAAATAAATCTTTGAGAATAGCGTTGCTCCTTTCATCTGATTGAAGAGGTCATCTATTCGCGGCAGCGGGTACCTATTTTTCACTATAGCACGGTTCAAGTCCCTGTAGTCTACACAAAGTCGTAAGGATCCATCCTTCTTCTTTACAAAAATTACTGGTGTGCCCCAAGGTGAGACACTGGGCCTTATTAGCCCTAAGTCCAGTAACTCTTTCAACTGCATTTACAATTCACAAAGTTCTGGCACTGTCATCTGATACAGAGTCTTGGAGATTGGTTCTACACCAGGTTTTATCTCAATAGTAAAATCGATCTCCCTCTCAGGAGGTAACCCTGGTAACTCGTTCGGAAAAACATCTTGAAATTATGACAATACCGGGTACTGATCCAATGAGGGTCCCTTCCTTTCATTCATTGCTTCCACTACATACAATCGACACCCTTTTATCAAGAATCTCTTAACCTTCATAGTGGATATAAAGCGTAATGACACTTTTCTTCGTACACCCTGGATCTCTACTGGTCTTCCTTCATCATCGACACAAAGCACCCTCTTTGTGAAACAATCTACCAAAGCTCGGTGAGCTGCTAACCAATCCATTCCAATGATTAGGTCATACGCCCCAAGAGCAGTGACATATACCTTCAACCTGGTAGTACACACTCCCAGGTCTACTATACAATTATCAACACTAGGTCCTATCGCTTGTTTTTCCCCCGAAGCCATCTCGACTTGTTTAAAGTCATCGTTCTCGTAGGCTTCCAACCCACTCTTTTCTAATGCAGATGGTGAAATGAAACTATTTTTCGCACCAGAATCAAACAAAATCCTAACATTGATATGATTTAACGTGCCTGATGACTCCACCACCGTGTATTGATGTTCAGCCTAGCGAATATTAACCGCTGCATAAATCTGGTGGCTGCTACTTGCTCTCCCCATAGGTGCCTTTCCTTCTCTATGCACAAAACTTGATTGTAACTCTGGGAAGTCATGATGATAATGGGGTCCTCTATACCCCCAACAGGTAACACAAAATTGAACCTGTGCACTATTATGTGACTGTCTCTGAAATGAGTTCCATCCCCTGGAACCCCTGCCCCTACTAGTTGTTCCCTGAGATGGTCATGGACCTGTCTGCACCATTGGCGATGAACAATATGATGCACTCGCTTCCATTGAAATCCCTGCAGCTACCATCCTTGGTGTGACTTTGCTACCATATGTTAGTGGCCTTGAGCCCCCTCCCCTAGGAAATGTCCTCGGGGCCTTTCCTACAAATCCAGGGCGATGCAGAAATGTTGATCTTGTAACCATGGATAAGTTCATGTGTTCTTCTGCATAACGTGCATTTTCCACTGCTTCCTCTACTGAAGAAGGTTTCCAAATCCGCACCATAGCTCTTATCTTAGGTTTCAATCCATATATGAAGCGCTCTGCCTGTCGTTGGTCATTATCCATATACGAAACATATTTGACCAGTTCCATAAATTTGATCTCATATTCTTCTACAATTATGTTCCCCTGTACTAAGGCATGAAATTCCCCTACCTATTGTTCCTCGTAGTACGCTGGTAGATATTTCCTTTGGAACCTCTCCTCAAAAAGTTCCCAAGATACTGTGTCTGGGGTAAGGTGCAATTGTCTTTCCAGGTTGCCCCACAAGTTCAAGGCCCTGTCTCTTAACTGAAAAATTGCGATCTTTGCCTTTGAGTTAGATGCATAGTCCCTTAAGGAAAAACACTTGGTCATGCCTTCCAACCAGGCTTCCGCACGTTCACTGGCACGACCCCCGACAAACTTTGGAAGTTTGATGTTCTGCAATTCTTGCGTGATGTCCTCGGGTGGAGGTCCTTCCCCCGAATCCCTTGACGCTTCTAGATTACCCATTCCAGATGGTGGGGGTTCCACTTCAGTCCCTTTCGGTTGTCACCCTTTTAAAGTCACATTAATGGCTTCCAACGAGCACAGTATGAGGGCTAGTTCGGGTGATGGTGGTGGTGGCGTTGGCGGTGTTGGCGGTGCTTGCGATGACACTCCCCTGCCTTGACTCCTTCGAGTCCTAACCATTATGTATGCTTTAACCTGCATCAACCACGTTGTTAGGGTGAGTTCAAGGATGTTTAAAATTGGTGCTACTCAAACTAGAAGTAGGGTTAGGGGTAAGTTTTATTTACTTGTCTGTAAACAGACATTACTCCTTTAGGGGATTGGCTAGGTTAGGGTTAGTATTAAGCATCTAAGATTGATTTCTTCGTCCCTATGAAAAAAATATATTGGCTCCCTTGCCCTGTAGCTACGCTAGCCTTACGCCATACTTTCCACTTCCTATGCTTACTCTCCTAGTGCATATGCCGCCTCCTTCTCGCTTGTCCTAGTCTAAGCCCTTTTAACTTTTTGCTTACAACTGATTAAAGTGACTTCCGACCTTATGTTTATTAATTTATTAAAAACTAATAATATAGACTAAACTTAATCCTAAGCTTCAATCGCCTTAATCAATGCTTCAATTTATTCAAGAAAATTAATATTATTATTAGTGTTAATTAATTAGACACTAATTTACTTAATCCTTCCTATTAATTTAATTATTTTTATTTTTATTTTTTTCTACAAGGCACATACATGGTGCATTGGTGTTTGGTTTTTCCTTAAGTCTTAGGTAGTGGGTGGTGGTCAGGGGTTCAAAACCCATAGACTCCATATCACCCCTCCTTTTAAAAAAATTTATACAATCATTTTAAATTAATTATTTAATTTTAAATCCCTAATTTGAAATAAAACCTTCTTTCTTTAATTTACTTACTAATCACCTAGCTAATCCTTAATTCAATTAACCACTTCAATTAATTAATCTTCCTAATTATTCTCATTTAATTGATTGGTTAATTATCACTGGTAAATGTATTTAGATTTAAATACTATTGTTATTATATAATTAGTTTTTTTAACCTAAATTAAACATTAATATTTTAATATTTAATGTTTAATCTAAATTAAGCATTAAATTTTTTTAATATTTAATATTTATTATAAATCAAACATTAATATTTTAATATTTAACCTAAGTTACACATAAAATAAAATAAAAATAAAAAAAAATAATAAATGAATTAAAAAAACTAGAGTCGGGAAGTGGGTCCTCGCATGAGGCCCACATGCCCAGTTATTCTTAGAAAACCCTACACCTGTCTCTTTGAACCCTACGCATCCTTCAAAACTAACACTCCATCACTGCCGCCTCTCTCTCCCTACGCAAATGCACCCTCGACTTCTCCCTCTCTGCTACTGTGGCAAAGTTCTGGTAATGGCCGCGAACTCCTCCCCCTTGGCAATGCGTTGAGCATAGTGGCACCCCCTCATGGGATCGTCCTCCATGTGACTTAGTTTGGTGTTTGGTGCTTGGTCTCTTGGGTGGAGTTCCAAGACTCTTCCTCGGTGTCTTTCTGTGATTCTCGTGATAAAAGACCTATTGGTCCCAGACTTGATCTGATTGTGGAAGAAACTATACAGTGCCATCTTGACGCACTAAAATATAACAATGAGCCACATCAAGACCATGGGGTGGAAGTGATGTACAGGTTTTCTAGTTTTGATCCTTTTGAACATTCCACATACTTTGGAACAGTTTTTTTTATCTTGGTCAGTTTTAAATATTTAGGCGCATCTTCCACCATTCTGCATACAGAGTGTTTCTTTCTCATAAGGAAAGAAATATCTTGAGCATCTTAATTGCTTCAATAAAAGGGTTTGGACGAGAGGATCACGCCCGGAAGAGGAAGAAATATTTGAGTTTACCATGGTTCAGGTGTCTCTTCTCATTCTTTGAATGACATTTTCATTTTTTATTTTATCATCAATGTGATTATCTTGCACTTTAACAATCTGTTCTCTTCGTTCAGCGCATTGGTGGTTTTTGGGATGGTTATTGGTTGAATGAAATTCTACGCCATGATGGTAAAGCTGTTGCAAAATGTATAGTTTACTGATAACA
>ML783183.1:432421-480735 GCA_009831015.1 Picea engelmannii
TAATGTTGACATTATGGCTGGCCAGGTCGTTTAGGGAACACCTCTTCAGTTTGTGTATCCATAAAACTCATTCCAATGGGAAGTTTTGCTTCTGAAGATGACAAGGTATTTTAGCATCAGAAGGAGAGGTTGTTAGTCCTGCCGTCTTCGGCAAATTCAAATTCAACAGTCATGGCGTCATCCTCGAATTCCAATTCCATAGCCATAGGAGATTCTTCCGCTTAAGGGAATCAACTGGTGGAATGGAAATGGCAAACTGATGACCTACGTTGGCGTTCCTACGATGCTTCATGTAGTGCATCCATCGAGGTCGCGCATGCTCGGGGTGACTGCTCTGTGGAGATAAGCGTCGACCAAGGTTCGACTCCCACTTGCATCATTTACTTCCAGAACCAAGACCTCAAACAGGTAGAATTATTTTTCCTTATTCATTTTCAATGCTCTAGAAGAATTTTCAACACATTGTAATATTAATGTTAAATTAATGTGCGCATTTGTTGCATGAGCCTGAAATCCACTCCTGTGTTGAATTTACTTAAGTTTAGTTGATTTCTTTACTATGTTTTTTTTTAGAGCTTGTAATCTTGAATTTCAGTCCCCATTTGAGTTATTCTGATGTCAATCGAGGATTCATCGGACGCCATGAGAAAAATGCAGCAGGTTTCGACAGGAATCATCACTGCAGAAAGAAAATGGTTGTTTCCTCTTCTCGCGAGCATCCTCGTCATGTTGATTCTACTCCTGGACGGTACGTCGAGATTCAACGGACATTTGGAGGCATTCTACAGGATTTTCTCGTTGGGGAGTCCCGAGTTCGGATCCAGATCCATGGTGGTTTTGAAAGGCCCCGATAGGCCTCCTGTGCTGGGGATGGAGAGCGGATGAAAAGGTTGTTGAATGCCATTTACGATCCAAGGAACCAGTATCTTTTTCACCTGGACTGCCAGGCTCCAGATGGAGAGAGGGTCAAATTGTCTCTATATGCTAAGTCTGATAGGGTTTTAGGGTCATGGACAATGTAAACGTGATGGGCAAGGCAGATGTTGTTACTTACATGGGTTCTACTGCAATTGCATCTATGCTTCATGCTGCTTCCATTTTGCTTAGGGTCGGTACAAATTGGGACTAGCTCATCACCCTCAACGCCCTTGATTACCCATTAATTACCCAATATGGTAGGTTTATCAAAAAAAAATTTTTTTTACTAAATTCATTTTTATAAGTTTATGATTTTTATTAAATTTGGAAAAATTTATACTTCTATTATTGAAAATGGATTTAATTGTGGTTAAATACCTTGCTGTGAAGAATCTTGTGATAAGACTATTATTTCATGGTATTAATTGCCCAGGTAGATGTTCGTTTAGCCTTTTCTAGGTACATATCTCGGGGTAATGTGTGATATGAACTAGTTGTGATTAAAGCACATTTATTCCTTATTGTTGATGCCTAGAGAATGTAATAAGTTGAGACTCATATATGTATCGAGTTCCCTCCCTCTCTTAAAAGAGAAAGAGTACCCTATGAGGAAAGTTCCATAAGGAACAACAATACACATTACTAGTGTACATTTAAAACAAAGGTCTAGAGAGGTTCCTTTTCTGAATATTATCAACCTCTAGTTGTATTCATAATTTACTTGTTTTACTTTGGTAAATTTGTTTTTTTTTTTTTTTTACACTTTNTTTCAATTCGTATTGCATTTATTTATTTATTTTATATTTGTGTTAAAATTTCTGTGTTTGGTTTGCAGGTTAGGCATAGCTGGAGTTAGAGCTTGGATTTTTGGCCCTTAGGCCCACATTTCAAACAAAAGCTCAGATAACATGTGTAGTGGCCAGTAATAAAAAAAAATCAACAAGCCTAGTAAAAATCCTTACAATTACGCATAACATTTCTAACATAGAATTTCTGAGTGCACAAATAATTCATTAACTTCAAATAAACATATAAATTTCAGCAAAATTTAACATTTAACATTTAACTACATCATAAAATTAACTTAGCCAATTCACAAACAATTTAGCTGGTTCTGATGCTAATTTTTGTCGCCTTGCTACCTTGTTGTTGCCTTCCTGTTGCCTAATGCATTGACCAACACTGCCCAAACCTACTATCCTCCCTGCCAACTAGGACAACTACCTAGCTCCAAGATATCATATGGATATCCTGGCTCCCATGCCCAAAACCCCCAGCAAACCGGTGCCCCTGAACTAATCCTCCCGACTCCAGAACTCACTCCCCTCTCTCCAAATCCAAGAGAGCCCCCCAAAGAAAAATAAAAATCCTGTAGAATGATGATGCCTCCTCCGTAAACCTCCTCCCCTCATATTCCTCCTTCACCGCCCTCCTTTCATTTACTTCCTTACCTACCCATTTATTACCTTATTCCCTCATAATTAATATCTTATCCCTTTATATTCAATGTCTTATCCCTTTCCGTGTACGTAAGTTTTTTAACAAATTGACTTATAATTTATTATCCTTATTAATTTAATACCCATGTCAATGAATGTAACATATAATTAATTAATCAATTAATTAATCAATAAATATTTAATTAGTATCTTTTTACCAATCTTTTTTAATTAATACCATGCTAAGACAATTAATCCCCTAATTAATTTTTACTTAATAATCCTTAAACATTTATTCAACTAGGGTTGTTACACAAGACTTTAAGTGGTTATTACTACATGTCTTAGAGTGGCTTAAGAATAATATAGTGGATAGTATTGAGTTACCATGAGACAAAGGTTCCTTAATTATAGATATGTTGTCGTATGTAACACCTTACGAAAAGAAATAGCGACCCTATGTTAATAGGATAGAGGAGCGAAAGCAGTAAGACAAATGTACCTTAGGATAGACAAGTGATTGAACGGCCTCAAGATTACAAAACAAATTCAATGTTCCCAATCGATTTTTTTTTTTTTATGTAAATTTTGAGGTACATTACATATGGTATCAGAGCAAAAAGGTGACAACACTGGACCTGAACAGGGCCACAATAGTTGTTTAGTATAGATATCTTTCTATTTATATAAAACTAACAAAAATCTAATGGTTACAAACAGAAAGCTATTTCTATTTTGTTAATTATGGCAGCTCAGGACGATGTAGAGATCAGGATAGGAGAAAACCCGCAGAAGGGATACCCTGGAGATACAAGACAAAACAGTGATGGAAGTTCACCCACGGAAGTGTTATAAACAATGAGGAACCTTATTGTTGAATTACATATTTTCAAAGCGGACAATGAAAAACTAAAAAAATCACAACAGGAACAACAAGAGATAAATGAAGTCCTGCAACGCAGTATAGTGACCAAGAAAATCCCAAAGGATGATAATCACGAGGAAGAAGTCAGCAAAAGGGCTTCCAAGAACTCTAGGGAAGAAATAGAAAAGGGAGATAGTTCGTCAGAAGGGACACCTTCAACTGAGGGGAAACCTAAATTTGACAGAAAAAGAAAACAAGTAGACCACCTTGAAGGAGAATTTAAAAAGATTAAACTATCTACTTTTGATGGAGAATCCAAGACAGGAGAGGAAGCTGAAGCATGGTTGTTGGAAATCAAAAAATACTTCCAGATTTACAATTATTCCAGCAGCATGAAGGTCATAATGGCCATTTACAATCTGAAAGGGAAGGCCAACATTTGGTGGCAAGACCTGAAATTGGACAAGGGCCTAAAGGAAAAATAGTTGGAATGGTCTGACTTTAAGAAGTATTTCAAGAAACAATACCTTTTGAAAAGTTACTATGAAAGAAAGACAAAATAATTCTACGAGTTATGACTTGGAAAAATGACAATGGAGGATCTTATAAATAAGTTTTTAGAACTGTTAAGGTTTGTACCATACATCCGAGAGGATAAAGTAAAAATTCAGGGTTTTCTAAGCTACCTACCACAGTCCTACAAGAACAAAATTGAATTTGACAACCCCAAATCCTTGAACGAAGTGTTCAGGAAAGCTCGAATGTGCTACGATTAGTACAAATAGTGGGTGCAGTTTCCCAAAGATTGGAAAGATAAGAAACAAGAGCGAATGAACCAGCGTAAGAAGGGGTACCAGCCAGCTCCTCATCGGAATACAACAAAAAGTTTTTCGAGAAAGGAATTTCACTCAAACCATCTAAATATGAAAGGAAGTGGTAAACCAGTAAACTTGGGAATGAAGAAGTTTGGAGACAACCCCCGCGATCCATTAAAGTTTTTGGAATGCGGAGAGCCTCATCTAAGGAGGAACTGTCCGCATTTGAGTTCAACAAATAGAACTGTTGTTCATAATCTGCAGGAAGCCTCGACAGTGGGAGATGTGGGCAGAAGCCTACATCGGATAAATGCAGAGATAGATGGTCGACAAGCAGACCACCAGTCCTCGGTGGTAGAAATTGAAGGTAAAATCAATGATACTCAAATTTTTGTTTTAATTGACCTTGGAGCTACATTAAGTTATATTACACCTAGTGTGGTTGAGTCAAACCAACTTAAGAAACTGAAGCACGCAAAACCATGGCTTGTACAATTAGCGACTGGTACTAAAAGAAAGGTAGCAGTGCTTGTTCCAGATTTTGAATTCATATTAGAGGGTCAATGTATAAACACTGATCTGAACATCCTACCATTAGGATCTTACGATATTATTATTGGGATGGACTGGTTGGAACGACATAAAGAAATATTAAATTGCTATACAAAGATTCTTAGTTATAAGGATGATTCCGACACTACCAAGACAGCCCAATGTATATCGAAACCAGTATCAGTCAGACAAATTTCAGCAATGCAACCAAAGAAATGTATGGGGAAGGGATGCAAAGTGTATGCCATCCAAGCCACGAATCTAGCAATAAAGGGGGATAAGCCAAAGTTGGAAGACTTTGTTGTCCTACGTGATTTCAAAGATATGTTTGTGGATGAGATACTAGAATTACCCCCTAGAAGGGAAATAGACTTCTCCATAGATCTGTTACCCGGTTCCGCTCCTATCTCAAAGAAGTATTACCGGATGAGTCTACCCGAACTGACAGAATTAAAAATACAATTACAAGAGTTGCTGGACAAAGAGTATATCAGACCGAGTGTCTCACCTTGGGGAGCACTAGTCCTCTTTGTGAAAAAGAAGGACGATACTCTAAGATTATGTATGGACTATAGACAACTGATCAAAATGACTATTAAGAATAAATACCCCTTACCAAGCATAAATGACCTATTCGATCAAGTGGGGGGAGCCAAGATCTTTTCAAAGATTGACTTATGATCTGGTTATCATCAAGTTCGGATAAAAAATGAAGACATAAACAAAACAACATTTTGGACAAGATATGGACATTATGAGTTTGTAGTCATACCATTTGGACTCACTAACTCCCTAGCCACTTTTATGTGCTTAATGAAAAATATTTTTGGTGAGTAGTTGGACAAGTTCGTGGTAGTATTCATCGACGACATCCTAGTCTATTCAAAGACAGAGGAGGAACATGAGGAACACTTAAGAATAGTGCTGCAAACATTAAGGAAGCACAAACTGTATGCTAATTTCGACAAGTGTGACTTCTACCAGAAAGAGATACAATACCTTGGACATATAATTTCAGCAGAGGTCATTGTCGTCAATCCAAAAAAGACAAAATCCATTAGAGAATGGTTGATACCTAAAGATGTAGCGGATATACGATCATTCATGGGAATCACCGGATATTACCGTCGATTTATAGAGGGGTTTTCCAAGATAGCCTACCTTATCACCTCATTACAAAAGAAAGGAACCAGGTTTAATTGGTCAGAGAAGTGTCAAGACAGCTTCAACAAACTTAATGAATTATTGACAACGACACCCATATTGAAAGTAGTAGACCTAGATAAAGACTTCATCGTATGCATTGATGGAAGTAAAGAAGGACTAGGTGGTGTCCTATCGCAAGAAGGACACATTATCTGTTATGAGTCTCAAAAATTAAAAGAACAAGAGTGGAATTACGTCACCCATGACTTGGAGTTGGCAACAGTAACACACGCTCTAAAGATGTGGCGACACTAGATAATGGGCAAAAGATTCCTATTATTAACAGACAACAACAGGGTGAAATATTTGTTTAACTAGCAAGATCTTAACGCAAGGCAGGCAAGGTGGTTAGCTTTCTTGAGTGAATTTGACTTTGAGGTCGAACATATCAAGGGCAAGGAAAACAAGGTAGCAGATGCCTTAAGTAGAAGAATCCATGGGTTATTTGAAATGAATACTAGCAGGGCAGAAAGTGATCTGGAAGAAAGAATAAAGGCGACAGGTATTGATGACGAAAACTATACTAAAATAATGACAGAATTACCGAACAACACCGCAAACTCAGATAAATCAGATCTAAGTATTGATGAGAAGGGATTGTTACAATTTAAAAATAGACTTTACATACCAGATTCAACATGATTAAAATTAACAATCTTGGACGAAGTGCATAAGAAACCGTATTATGGCCACCCAGGTTACCAGAAAACGATAACAACACTTAGACAACTATTTTATTGGCCTAGTATCAATGGCGAAACAAAAAAATATTTGGCAAGGTGCCAAGATTGTCAGCAGGTTAAGGCTTAACACCAGCATCCAACTGGCCTATTATAGCCATTGCCAGTACCAGAATGGAAATGGGAGACTATATCACTCGACTTCATAACAGGTTTGCCAAAAACTCAGAAACAAAATGACTCTATCATGGTTGTTATAGATAAACTCAGTAAGTCTGCACATTCTATTCCTATAAAGTCTACTTTTAAAGCTATAAACATTGCTGAAATATTCATGAAATAAATCTTTAGACTGCATGGTATTCCTAAAATGGTGATTTCAGATACAGACGTAAAATTCACATCCGCCTTTTGGAAGGAATTGTTTACAGGGATCAATACTAACTTGAATTTCAGTACAATTTATCATCCACAAACGGATGGACAGATCAAAAGGACAAACCAGATCATGGAGGATATGCTACACATGTATGTGAGAACAAAACCGAACAAGTGGGAAGACTATCTGCACTTGGTAGTATTTGCATATAACAATGGGTACCAAACCTCGACTAAGTTAAGACTTTTCAAAATACTATATGACAAAAAATGTACGAAGCCAATCAGCTGGGATAACCCGACTGACAGACCTATGGTCAGACCCGAAATGCTCCAAGAAATGGAGAACATGGTTAGAAAGGTACAACAAAACTTTAAGGAAGCACAAGACAGATAGAAGAGTTACGCAGACCAGAAAAGATGACACTTGAAATTTCAAGCAGGAGACCATGTTTATTTGGAAGTCAAAGCCCGAAAAAGCTCGTTGAAATTAGGAAGCTGTGCCAATTTGGCACCCAGGTTTTGTCGGCCCTTCGAGATACTAGCTCTAATTTGACCCGTAGCATACCAACTTGCACTTCCAACTAATCTAAGAATTCATAATGTATTTCATGTTTCATTGCTGAAAAAGTATATTCATGACCCCACTCATATGATTGATTGGAACTTGGTGCAGGTGGAACCCAAAGGCGAGTTCCAGGTGGAACCCCTACACAGTCAATACCGAAGAGAAATAACACTTCAGAACAGAGTCGTCGCTTAGGTAAAGGTGCAATGGAAGAACTTTAGTCCTGAGGAGGCCACTTGGGAATTGGAGGGAGACATGAGGAAATCTCATCCAATCCTGTTCCAAGAAAGGAATGAACACCGAGGACAATGTTTTATTTGAGGGGGAAAGGATGTGACATCCCAAAAATAAAGAAATTGGACAAAATAATTTAGAATATAAAAATGCTGGAAAATTATTCCGTTTTTGGTAAATTTCGAAATTGGAAAATTTTTGCCAATTATGGCAATTACGAATTTCGAATTTTATGATTGTAATAAATGATTTGACTATTTGGAAGAGTTGTTATTTGTCCCAACTAGATACTTGACTATGACACTTGTATGAAAAATGAAATAAAAGAATATTTTATATTGATTGCAGGAGGACAAATGGAGAAACCATGTTGAAATTAGCTGACCATGACTCCATGAGTGGAGAACACATTGAAATTAAGTCTGGGCTGATTGTTACAAGTGGAAAATCAATGATTTGGCCAATAGTAGCCCCTAAAAATCAGGGATTTAGAACACTGCGAAAATTCCCCAAGAGAGGGAAAAAGTCCTAGGAAAAACTAATAAAAGAGCATATGTAAGGAGGCAGGACGCTGCCATGTATGCCGGGGAAATACTAAGAAATTTCGTTCTTGCTGTTATGAACACTACTGTTTTAGTGTGAGGCAAGGGAATACTACTAATATTCAAAGGACATTGATGGAGAGGAGATTTCAATTCGCCCTCATGGATTCATGGTCAGGCTAGGGGGTGAACTGGGCAAGTAGATTGGTTGCCCTGTTCTATGGTTGGGAGCAACGTGGATGCTCTCTTCGTCTTCCCATAAAATTTGGTTCAGATATGTAGCTCTACCTTACTATCGTCAAATGATAATGTATTCAAATTCGTTTTACTTCTTTATACGATTTTGTTTCTGGTCGAATGTTGTGGGAAAGATCTAACTGTTTACTTCTGAATAATTGGCTAGAAATGGACCCTTTTATATAGATTTAATACTGGGTAAATTACTAAGATTCTGGAATGTATTAATACTGAAACGAATTCTGTAAAAGTTACAAATCCCATATAGATCTAATACTGGGTAAATTACTAAGATTTTCTAGAATGTATTAATAGCGAAACGAATTCTGTAACAATTACGAATTTCATAACAGATTGTCTTGTTTTAATTTCCTATGGATGCTACTATTAAACAACGAGCCTTTGCGACTAATCATACCATTCATAAATCCAATAAGTATACTCTACAACAGTAAAGTACTAATCAACAGACACATAAACCGGTGTAGACAGTTAATATATATATATATATATATATATATATATATATATATATATATATATATATATATATATATATATATATATATATATGTGTTTATATTACTTGCATAATTGAGATAGATACGACAACAAGGTAAGACCCTGTAAGAAAAAGGCTTACCCATAGTTAAAATACAGGTTCTGTCGTATTGACTTGGTTGTGTCTTATTTGTGTGAGGAGATCCATACAGGGTTTAATCAATATAACACAAGAACAAAGGATAAAATATTCATTGTCACGTAACCCAAATAGTCCCGTAGAGACTTTTGTAAATATTGATAACAGAAATAGAAGGTATAAAAGCATGAATCATAACAAAAAATGATGACCATTGAACCTTCTAGTGCATAGATCTATAAGGAACTTATATAGTAAGCCATGACAGAAAACATAAAGAAAATAGTACACGAATTGCATTGAAGCTACCTAGTTCACTGGTGAGTAGTCCGTAAGGGAATATTGAACCATGATAATTGACACAGAAGGTAGACAACATACGAGGCGTGAATCCAAACTAATACTAAAGATATTTTTCCACAAGTAAGCAGATCGATAAAGGTTATTCAACATTTATAACTGAAGAACAGAATGAAAATGACTTGTGATGCGTGAAACTGAAACTAGGTACTTCTTCCATTGGAACATAAACAAAACAACTATATTAGTTCTGGGAAAGGACCAAACCCTAGGCCTAATCACTATGCATGGCTGATTTGGTTCGGAAAGGGTTATAAATACACTAATGAGATTCGATTTTGGAACAAAATAAATATGATATCCGAACAGAAAACCAAATTTATATTATGCAGAGGAGAATACTTCAGAGTTCCAAACCCCCCCCAATAGAACTAACACACTTGATATAATAAGCACTGTATTGTTTTTAACAATCAACGGTCTAGTTACCAAAGTCCAACTAGGCACACACTGTGTGATGGTTCGATATACCAGAAATCCTTTTATACAACTCAGGGCGTACCCCGAAACTTGAAATTAACCTCTTAGAAGGGTTTGATTCACGACAAATAACTGAGAAACTGCATAGGAACCTGAATGCCTTTTTTTGAAGTGAGGAGGGTGTCCCTATGCTTCAACATGCCTCAACTTGCACAGAAGTAATGAAAAGTATTAAAACATAACCAATAGGATAAGGTATTTAACTTACAGAATAGGAAATGACAAAAAAAAAACTTGTTGAATACTTAACTGAAGCAAAGGATGTATGCCTCCTGTCGTCACACTACATCACTCGGACGAAGAGGGGAAAGGGTGTTCGTGCCTCCCTGATGGGTACCCTTGCACATCCAGGGGCCCATCATTAGTAATAGATACCAATATATAATCCGAAGGGATAATACAAGAATAACAAAAAGAATAACATGCATGGTAAACATAAACCTTCGTGCATTCAACTTAGCATAAGAGATTAAACACGTTCGGAAAACGGGAAGAACGTCACTTCTAAATCGATGCTACTTTATAGCACTAAACTAGCCACAGAAGACCAGGAAAACAATAACAAGAATTTATTGGACTATCCAATGGAGGAGACCAGAGGATAATAATGTTGGTTTAACCGAACCAAGAAAAAAAACAACAAGGGTGTAACAGACTATCCAATGGAGGAGAACAAAGGATGATAGCAAGGGGTTTAATCGAAAGGTTCTCGACTTATTGATAGACGTTGTGATACGAGTAATGGCTCGGTCCTAACAAGTCATTTTGTGCATTAACAGGGATAAACTAGAATAGGAGTCAAAACCCTTACATCATAGAACCCGACTCTTTTTTTTTCCTAACACAGTACCCTGGAAATATGACAAAGACTTTATCATGGAACATAGGTGTGCACAGAACCACAGACAATGCCAAATGTTTGTTTTAAAAACATAAATAAAAAAGAGAGCCAAAGATAAAACTTACCACACAAAACGTCTATTGGAAAGCACCACCAAGAACCTCTACGCACTTAGCACAGAGACTGAACCGTGTACCCCGTCCATGAGGCTTGAACCAACAAAGGGTATGGTCTGTGTATTTTCTCTATCCTTCAAAAAAAGGAAACCTTAACTAGGGTGCAAACGGAAAGGCTTGAGACGGTGAACCCTCTCTTCCCCAAACCAAAATCCGAATGAGAGTGAAAGGCGTGGGAGTAACGTTCGAATGGAGAAAAGGGGAGAAAGAGCTCGTACATAGGCCATGTGATTATGGGGAACATGTCAATATTTCCTTGGAAGCACGCCAGTCGAGCTCTGTGTCGAATAGAAACTTTCCCAGGTGTATTAAATTGTGCAGACAGGCCTTTAAGGCATAGTTCCTTCCACCTGTATCGGAGTTACGGGCATTGATGGCGAGGCAATCGGAGGAAGGTGTTACTACACTGTTTCATGTTGAATCCAACTACCCTGCATTAAACAACAAAATGGTTGGGCCTTGTCATTACCTAACAAGTTGTGTGCCAATGATCATAATCCCCAACCTCTAATAGATTAACCCATGCATGTTATAAGTTCAAGGTGCAATTTTTTAGTGGCCAAGGTTAACCCACTTTACCTTTGTTTTCCGAATAAGATTAATTTCTCCTTGTAGATTGTATAATGCTACTTACACTTAAGGGATCGATCTTCTATAGGCCTAGCACCTCTAACCTTGCAATATAGGATAGCAAGACTCTAAGTGGTTATTACTACATGTCGTAGAGTGGCTTAAGAATAAGATAGTGGATAGTATTGAGTTACCATGAGACAAAGGGTCCTTAATTATAGATATGTTGTCATATGTAACACCTTACGAAAAGAAATAGATACCCTATGTTAATAGGATAGAGGAACGAAAGCAGTAAGACAAATGTACCTTAGGATAGACAAGTGATTGAACAACCTCAAGGTTACAAAACCAATTCAATGTTCCCAATGAAAAAAAAAATTTATGTAAATTTTGAGGTACATTACACATAATAAGACAAAACATCAACCTCTCCTTTATATGACATGTTTAATAAAACAAAATCCCTTTCATACCTTGATTTTGCATGAAAATAAAGATTTCGAATTTCATACCATGATTTTTTGAATTGCCCCACCCTAGAATATGGATAGTTTTGACACTTTTACAAATTTTCGCAAGGTGTATTGTGTTATGCCCAAGACAATCTCATTTTTTTTTCTAATTTCACAAGTTTTTCTATGGGTGTCACACTGTGCCACAGGGATAACCTGTGACAGTGTAATAAAACCTATCCTAGGATGATCCACTCCACTCGGCTTGGCTTGGCTCGACTAACCTTATCTGTTATCCAATGATCAAATTTTGTTCTCCTACGCTCTCTAATCCTTCATCTCTTCCCTTTGATACCACTTGTTTGGAAGAAAAAGAAAAATAAAGCATAAACCAAGAATATAAATGAGAAATAAACTAAGAAAAATAATCACACAATTGACACAATGATTTATGTGGAAACCCAATGCCAGAAAAAACCATGGGCAATGATAATAAATATTCTTATTATTCAAGGGATAATTAAAATAGTCAACTTAGGCATACAACCATCCTCTCCTCTCATACACACAACACACATCAATATTGTGTCCTTCTCACACACACTCACTACACTCTACATTGCACTCTCACCTCTATGGGTATGCTCGTATGTATATCATCTCTCAAACAATTAGATAAACTTATTATATTAATATACATCAATTACAAAAACTATTAATAGAAGAGTGCATGCATGCACATTCTAAATATAGATGCATACATGTGCATGTTTCCAACAAGATCCACTTGAATTTTTGACAAATTTCAGCATCGAGGATTGTGAAAATAAGGGAACTATGGTTATAGTCAACCTTAGAAGGTAAAAAATGAACCTCCAAAATAAGCTCCCATGAGGATTCTATCTCTTCTGATTTTTTTTTTTTGTTTGGAACTTGATCAATGAGAAAGTATACAAATAAGTGAGCTCATGATGCATAAAATATATGCGTGTCGGTATATGTATTTGTGCATGGAAATGATGAGATTATCCCCTTAAAAAACATGGTTATAAGTAATGTTGGTTATGTGTTATATTCTTTGCACGAGTAGCAGTGTCTGATCGAATGTGCCAGGCGGAGGACCCCACGCAGGGGTTTGGGGGAAACGCCCCCGGAAAACAAATTTCTGCATCGGGGACGCATTTTATTTAGGTGGTTTTTTTGCACATGGTTTCTTGCCGATGGTTTTATATTTCAAGTTAAGGAATTAGGGTTTTGGACTAATCAAGTTCATTGGGTTAGGGTTTTGGATGCCTATGGCTCCTATATGTATTTTGTATTGTAAACATTGTAACACAATGAATGGATATAGAATATGTTTTTTTTCCCGGTTTGGGTTTCTAGGGGAAAAATCTTTGTGTAACGTTTGTATTTGCCATTGTATATTTTCTGTTCTTTTTCTGAATATATGTTTTCATTACATATTGTAAAAGGTTATAATTTACAAATAATTCACTGACCACAACTCCACACACTTCCATGATCAAGACATATTAATGGTGGTTGTATATTTCTCGGATCTACATCATGCAGGAAAACTCTACGCAACATGATTACAAATGCTACATGCCACAAAATTTCATGAATAAACTCTCAAGACTTAATGTGCAATGCAAATAATGCATGATTTACTCTATGCTATGATAATGACTCTTAATGAAACCATTTACAGATACAGAAACAACATAGTTCTATACTTAGCATACAAACTCAGAAATACAACATAACTTGTCAACACACAAAATACTTGATATTTAGAACTTCGACACTGCACTCTATTACAAAAACACAATAACTGAGACAAGTTTCTACTCTTATGATTTTTGAACACATTCTACAACTTACAAAATACACACACACAGAGCTTGATCTCTTAGAACTCTTTGACTACCTTCACCTACTGCTATTGCTTCTCTGCTCCGTATCTATCGCCCTACACACACTTTTCGACTTCTTATAGACTCAGACATATATAGACTAATACTAAAACTTCCTGTAGAATTTAACCGACTCGACATTTAAAAAACAATAAATTCTACCGACTTCTATCTACTTAACTGGACTCGAGAAATATTAATATCGACTTCATTAAATAACTCCTTTGTTTGTCGATTGACAAAATGGAGTTTTAGTAAACTTGTGACTTTGTATTTGTAGACTGAATGACTGACTGACTGAAAAATTGGCGAAGACGTAAATCTCACCAACTTGTAATTACTATTTCCAATAATCCCCCTTAATTATAAGTAGGTGGGATTACAAAAACATCTACATCAAAAATTTGAATTGACATATACTATCAAACATTTGTTACTGTGCAGGCTCCAAGACTACTACACATATGTTGAACTGCATCTCTTTCTAAATCTTTTGTAAAGATATCTGCGACTTGATCTTTAGAACTGCAAAATTCTAAACAAATTTCTTTATTATTCACCAATTCTCTGATAAAATGATACCTCGAATAATTGTTCTAGGTTTTCTTGTGAAATACATGATTCTTTAATAACATAATGGTTGAATTGTTGTAAAAAAACATTGTTGTTGGTTCATGTTGTTCCTACAACAAATATTTTAACATTCTTCTCATCCAAATTGCTTGACAAGTTGTGCTTGTAGCTGCGACGTACTTTTCTTTTGTTGAAGAAAGAGTCACAATGGGTTTCTTCCTTGATGACCATGATACAATACCTGTTTGTAATGTACCCCAAATTTCACTAAAAAAAAATATTAGTTAAACCAAAGTCTATCGATTCATCAAAATTGTTCGTGACACAAAAAGTAATTCATTATATATCTTATTTCACTATTGTATATGCATACAAGTTTTACTCCAATATCATTATCCATCCTAAAGGCTGAAAGACATTTAAATTTAACCTATCTCTTACTATTATATTTCGTCATAGAATCGTTATTAAACTAGAATCATACACTTATTCATATTGAAGAATTTGCTACCATGACTATCATAGTCCTTATCATAAGCACTAGGGTTATGTCAAGACATGCTATCCATATTAAAATAGTATCATAAACTATATTATAAAATATGCAAGCGATCTAATTCATGGCAACAAGACTAAAACATTTGTGACCATAGTATTGAACTAGGAGGCATGCTATCCAAGTTAAATACTATGTGCTAGAGGGTTTATAACACCCATAACATCATATTACTTTACCATAGTGTAATCAACTATGTTTAAACAATGAAAAGAAAACGATGTACATACACCAATAAAATTTGTAAGCCTAAGAATAGCTAACATGGTTTTTCCCCATCTAAGGTTAAACATAAACACAACATTTAAGTGGTTTGTAATTCATCTTTGAGGTGGATGACATGTCAGGCCCGAACCTAGGCCATTCTAGCATGTCGACATTTACGTTTTGGCCAGCCCAATAATGGTGATAGGTCTGTCCAGTACCCTCCAAAACTGACACTACAGGGAAAATTTCCAATGTAGGATCACCACATCCATCAATTTCACATGGAAGAGGTGTGGGGTGTACAAGTCACTTTTACTCCACTAGCAAGGGGATCTAGGTATCATTCATTCTTTGTAGTTTCCTCTTTGGTATCGTAAAAAAAAATTCCTCTTAACTGTATGCGATCGACGATTTTGGTAATGCTCGGCTCTAGTGAGGGATGGAAATAAACAACACATTCAAGGGTTCTCCACACACATGGTGAGTAATCGTTCGATTTCTTATGTTCTCTATGCAATGTAATTTTATATAACTTCCCTCTCTGGTCTGTGCAATGTATACTCTGCGTAATGCATTCTTCGTCTGTTTCCATGTAATATTTCTAAGATTCGATGTCACATACCTTATGTTTTATTTTTGTTTTGAGGGTTTATATCGCATGATAGTTGTACTTCCGTATGCATTTTCGTTCTAGGTTCCACTGTGTTTACAATTTCATTTGTAAGTTAGGTGACATCCATTAAATTCCTTGGTTGGGTTTGAGGGGGTTATTGAGTTTTCCTCTTTGCTGACTATCAGTCTTCAATCCTTTATTTGTTTGGGTTCCTTCCTAGTTAGATCATGGTTGGAATCGCTATTACTAGAAGTTAAACCCTCTGAAAGTTTTTTCTCATTTTTTATTTTAAAACTGAATAGGGTTGTTACACTCGTGACCTTTGTCTGTAGGTTTCTATAAAAGAAAATACCCTTTAGTCTAGAAGACTATATGGGTAGACCCTAGTTGAAAATCATGGTCGAAATATTTCAGTGTTATTATTACACTCTGGAATTCGTCCAAACCCTTGAAACTTACTACATTGGTTGATGTTGTTACAGACTTGACGGTTGTTTAAACGCTATAGTTAATTTCATAACTACACTCTCTACATGTATGGAAACATTAAAAGGGCCTTATTCGTTTTTGAAACTAGTAACAACACTTATTTGTATTCTCTAGTTGTAAAATTTATATCCTGAGAATAATCATATCCTGAGAATAATCATAACAGTTACAATTAAACCATATTATCTCGACAACTCTATACTAACAAAAGAAAATTATATCCTTGTTTATTAAATTTTATACCCTAAGCTTGTATTCATTCACCACATCATTCTTGAATGTATGAGGCAAGACAATCATAGGGTTTGAACACATTTTTGCAGTGCTAAATTTTAACCTATGAAATAGGCTCTTACTGTAATTTTTATGCACTCAAATTTCAACCTTTGCACTTCTATAAATGCTATTTAATTTAAATTTTTATCGCTATGATTATTATCGTATAGAAAAATATGATCAGATCGCATACTGTGCATTTTTTTCATTGGCTCTTAATTAATACTTTCTTTATTGCAATCATTATCCTCGTCATAATTCCCTCTGTGTATTATGGAACAAAGAATAGTTTTGTTTTTAAATTATATCTTATCCACGGTAATTTATTTCCATTCTTTTGTCCCTTGTACAAGGTTTGGAATTTCTGCAAAGTAATACTTATTGGGTTAATAAAATATTCCTTATATTACAGTCGATATTTCTTGGTATAAATGTTCTCTGTACTTTACAATGAAAGACGTGTACATGGATAAAAAACCACAGAACTTGATTTGAAGTAAGTTTTTGCTTTTAATTTTTTGCAAGTAAAATAAATTTCTCATGTATGTCAAGTGATGATGGGTCCCTTTGTCTTGCGAGGGAACCCATCAGATGAAATATGAACCTACTTCCCTTCTCAGGTATTGGGTCAACGACTTCGCAAGGCAACAAGGGTACTCTGATATGAAATCAGGATCCAAGATAAGTATACTTTGACTCTTTTATTTATTTCATTTATTAATGGTTTTTACATTAGTAAGTCACTAATGCTATTGTATGGCTCTTTTACAAGTTGGAAGAATAGCCAGTGCACTCAGTGATGTAAGCGACATGTCCACAAAAGGTATTTGAGTTCCATATTCTTCCACCAGTCCATGCGCATACTCACAGCCAATTTTATGTAGTCTTTTAAATCTCCATTTAGATTAGTTATGGAGTTCTTGGGTCTATGGAAAACACAAACTGTAAAGAGTTGGTCAAGGACCCATTGTTTGAAATAAATATGCATATATTTTTGACAAGTAACATGTGATCTACTGTATCAAATATCTTTCTTTGATAATAGATAAAATCATGTATTGGGACTTTTATTCTTTGTACTCAACATAATATCATAAATACAATACAATTTGTTTATACTTTTATTTCCAAAGTATTTGATTATATACAGGAATGAACAACAATCAAGAAAGTATATCTATCATGGCCAATAGGCACATATACACATTTTTTGTACTTATATATACATATAAATATATAACATGCCACTACAGGTATTATTACACAATGGAAAACCGCAAAGCTAATATGGCTATACATTCCACTTAAGCAGATTTTTCTTATAAGTAAAGTACAATAAAGTATGGAATCAATTGTATAACATCAATAATAAAACATGAATAGTATAACATAAACAATCTGAGCACATAGCTGAGATACATATCTGAAAAAAACTGAATTTTGAAAAACAAATGGAACAACCATGTTCCACCCAACCATAGAAACATAACAACCATGATCACTTGTCCCGATCACCCCCTAGCTTGACCATGACTCTGTAAAGGAAACAAGAATTATACTAAATGATTTTCCTCACACTAGATGTGCTCATAACAACAAAAACAATTCTCAATCCCAACATACTAAGCAATGTCCTACCTCCCACATATGTTGTATATATCTTGTTCCTAGGTCTTTCCATTCATTTCCCTCCTTGGGAAATTCACAACTTTACAAATCCCTGATTTTTAGGGGATTCTAGTGGCCAAATTCAACTTCTTCCATTTGTAAGAATCAACTTTGAGTTAACTCAAACCTGTTCCCCACTCATGGAGTCATAGTCAACTATTTTTAACCTAGTTGTTGCACTTGTCTTCCAGCATTTAATTTATTAAAACATTTGTCTCATACATTTTTTCATCAAAAGAGGAAAGTCGGGCAAGACAAACCTTTTCCCAACTGTCATAAAATAATAATTACAAAATCCAAAATTCTAAATTCAGATTTTCCATAAATGGAAATTTATTTCTAAATTCGGATTTTCCATAAATGGAAATATATTTCTAAATTCAACTTGGAATTTAATTTCTAATAATTTGAGGATATCATATCCTCTTCCCCTTAAGTACAACATTTTCCTTAGTGTTCAATCATCTCTCATAATAGGATTGGATAAGACTTTTGCACATCTTCCTCCAATTCCCATGTGGCCTCCTGAGGACTAAAGTGCTTCCATTGCACTTTTACCTGGGTGATGGCTCTGTTCCGAAGTATTATTTATTTGTTATAGAGAAGGCCCCAAGGTTCCTCTTGGAACTTTGCTTTTGGTTCCACCTGCACCATGTTCCACTCAATGATGTGAGTAGGATCATGAATATATCTTTTCAATAATGAAACATGAAAAAAATTATGAACTTTTAAATTTGCAGGAAGTGCCAATTGGTACACCACAAGTTCGACTCGAGTTAAAATCTCGAAAGGGCCACAAAATCATGGCGCTAACTTGGAACAACTTACTAGTTGTAGAGAGCTTCTTCTTGATTTGACTTTTAGGTATACATGTTCCCCATTTTTGAATTGTTTATTTCTTCTTTTTAGATCTGCATATCTTTTTTGTCGGTCTTGTGCCTCTTTCAAGTTCTGTTGTACCCTTTTTACCATTCTTTCCATTTATTGTGGCATTTCTAGTCCCACCATAATATTGTCAAATCGATTATCCCAATTGATCGGGGTTGTTCATTTCCTTTTGTATAATACTTCAAAGGGACTCATCTTCGTTGATGCCTGATAACCATTAGTGTAAGCGAACTCGACTAAGTGTAGATATTCTTCCCACCTAATTGGTTTTGTTCTTACATACATTCACAACATGTCTTAGACAATTTGGTTTGTTCATTTTGTTTGACCATTCGTTTGTGGAAGTAACTTGTGTTGAAATTCAAGTTAGTACTCAAACCTGCAAACAATTCTCTCTAAACATTGGATGTAAATTTGACATCTCTATCTGAAATCACCATCTTAGGAATTCCATGCAACCTAAAAATTTCTTTCATAAAAATTTCAATGATATTAATCTCTTTGTAAGTAGTTTTCACAGGTATAAATTGTGTAGATTTACTTAGTTTATCAATCACTACCACAATTGAGTCATTTTGTCTTTGAGTCTTAGGAAAACCCATGATGAAGTCCATCAAAATAATTTCCCATTTCCATCCGGGTATAGGCAGAGGTTGTAACAGACATGTCAGATGATGGTGCTCATCCTTTACCTCTTAACAATATAAACATTTAGACAAATATTCATCTGTTTCATTTTTCATGTGAGGCCAATAAAATGGTTTCCTTAATGTTGTTATCGTTTTCGGGCATCCTAGATGACCATAATACGACTTTTTGTGCAGCTCATCAAGAATTGTCGCCTTTAAATTAGTAGAGTTAGGTACATATAACATGTTCTTGAGCCTTAACAACCCATTTTTATCTATACTCAAATCTATTTTGTTTAGATTTTTTTGCATTTCCTTGCAATTTTGTTGTTGTTTTGATGTAATTTTCATCATTACTACTCACAGATTTTATTCTATGTTCGATATCATTTTCTGATTTGCCGATAATTATTTCATAAATCGCACTAGTCCTTCGACTTAGTGAATCTGCAACTTTATTTTCCTTACCCTTGATCTGTCGTACTTCAAAATCGAACTCACTTAAAAATGAAAACCATCTCTCTTGTCTTTCATTGAGATCTGGTTGACTGAACAAATTCTTTACACCACTGTTGTCGATTAGTAACAGAAATTTCCTTCCCATTAAATAATGCTGCCACATTTTTAATGGATCAATCACAACTACTAATTCTAAATTGTGAGTCACATAGTTCTGTTCATGTTCTTTCAATTTTCATGATTCATAATAGATGATGTGTCCATCTTGTGTTATCAAACCTCCTAATCCCTCGTTACTCGCATCTACGCAAATTGTAAAGTATTTATATGAATCTTCTACTTTTAGGATAGGTGTTGTAGTTAATAGTCCTTTTAGATTATCAAAATTGTCTTGACATTTTTGTGACCAATTAAACTTTATTCCCTTTTTCTGTAGTGATGTAATTGGATATGAAATTTTGGAAAATCCTTCGATAAACCTCCGGTAATAACCAATAATCCCCATAAATGACCTTATGTCTACTACATCTTTAGGAATATTCCATTCCATAATGGTTTTAATATTTTCAGGGTCCACTGCAATACCATCTTCTAATATTACATGCCCTAAATATTGTATCTTTATTTTGTATAAATCACACTTATCACACTTAACATATAACTTATGTTCTCTTAAAGTCTGTAGTACTACTTTCATATGCTCTTCATGTTATTCTTTAGTTTTTTAATAAACTAAAATATCATCGATAAAAACCAACACAAATTTATCTATATATTGGTTGAATATACTATTCATCAATGACATAAAGGTTGTTCATGCATTAGTAAGTCCAAACGAGATCACTACAAATTCATAATGTCCATAACATGTTCTAAATTTTGTTTTATTTACATATTTGTACTTTATCCTGACTTGGTGATAACCAGACCTCAAATATAGCTTAGAGAATATATTTTCTCCTCCAACCTAGTCAAAGAGATCGTTAATTATAGGTAAAGGATACTTATTCTTAATATTCATTTTATTGAGTTGTCGATAATCAATACACAGTCTCAAAGTCCCATCTTTATTTTTAACAAATAAAACTAGTGATCCCAAGGGTGAAACACTTGGTCTGATATATTCTTTATCTAACGGTTCTTGTAGCTTGTTTTCAATTATGTTAATTCAATTATACTCATTCTATAAGGTTCCTTGGACACCGGGGCAGATCCATGTAGTAAGATAGATAGAGAAATATATATCTCTCCTTGGAGGTAGTTCTGGTATTTGTTCTATGAATACGTCTCTAAACCCATGTAGGACTCCAAAGTCTTCTAAAAATGGTTTGCTTTCTTCCCCTAGTATATTAGTTAGTTGAAAAACATATACTTGGAAGCCTTTATTAATACATTTCTTAAATTTCATTGCTGATATTTTCCTAACAGAAACTGGTTTTTTGATTCCTTGTACTGTTCTGAATGAATTATTTTCATCTTTATACACAACTAATTTTCATAATAATTTAATATCACTTTATCCTTTTCTAACTAGTCCATTCCGATAATTATATCGTAAGACCCCAAAGGTAATACGTTCAGATTTAACTTTGTACTATGACCATTTATACTGATTTCACAATCAGAAATAAAATATGTTACTTTTCATTTGGTCCTCATTGCTAGTTGTACTAACCAATATTTAGCATGTTTTACCTTCTTTAACTTGTTTGATTCTACTAAAGCTGGAGTAATATAACTCAGACTAGCTCCTGGGTTAATTAGTATAGAAACATTGTTGAAATGCATTTTACCTTCAACCTCCACCATAGTGGATTGATGATCTTCATGCCTTCCATCCAAAGTTGCATTGATCTTATGCATGCTTCTACCAATGGCTCTAATTGTTGAATTCTCTTGAAGTTTATGGACTGAAGTTATTATTGTTGGGTTTAAGTGTGGATACTCTCCTCAGGTGGGGTTCCCCACACTCCCAACATTTCAATGGTTCTCTAGGGTTGTCCCCTACCTTTTTGAATCATAGATTAACTGGTTTATTCCCCCCTTGAGTATTCTATGTATTAGAGTGATATTCCTTCCTTTGAAAACCCTTTTCCATATTACAGAAAGGGGTTGGCTGGAATCTTTTCTTACGTTGATTCATTTTATCCTATTTCTTGTCTTTCCATGCCTTGGGAATTTTAGATCTTTGTTTGTACTGATCATAGCACATTCCAACCATTCTAAATACTTCATTTAAAGAATTAGGATTATCAAATTCAATAATTTACTTGTAATACTGTGGTATATAGCTTAAGAACCTTTGTATCTTTACCTTATCTTCTTTGATGTACAATACAAACCTCAACAGATCTAGGAATTTATTTATTAGATCGTCCATAGCCATTTTTCCTAGTTGCGGTTCATAGAATTCCATAGTTTTTCTTTTGTAATAAATTTATGATAAGTACTTTTTCTTGAAATACTTTTTGAATTATGACCATTCCATTTGGTTTTCTTTCAATCCCTTCGCTAATTTTAGGTCTTGCCACCATACACTATCTTTTCCCTTTAAATTGTAAATGACCATTCCAACTTTCATATTACTAGAATAGTTATAAATATGAAAGTATTTCTTAATGTCTAACAACCATGCTTCATATTCCTCACAAGACTTATATTCTCCATTGAAGGTGGAGGGTTTTATCTTTTTGAACTCCCCTTCTAGGTGGTCCACTTGTTTTCTTTTCCTTCCAGTAGATGCTTTGTTTTTGTCATGTTTGTTTCTTCAGATGAACTATCCTCTTTTTATTTGTCATGACTATAGCTCTTAGAGGACTTTTTGTTGACCTCTTCTTCTCTTTCATTGTATTTTGTACTCTTCTTTGTTACTATACTTCGTAGAAACATTTCATTTATTTCTAGCTTGTCTTCCTTTGCTTTCTTCAAATTTTCTTTATATGTTTTAAATACTTGTAATTCCACGATAAAGTTCATCATCATTCCAAGACTTGAGTGGCTAAAATTCCTTCATTGTTATGTTCTGTTATGTTCTAGGTCTCTATGAATTTCTTGGTTTTGATTCCCCTCAGGTCTGTCTCCTTCTTCATTCTGCGCTAACATTTTCACAAAAGATAAAAAAATTTGTTTGTAACAGTAAATATGTTTGTTAGATTTTTCCTTTAAAGAAAAACAAAACACAATTTTGGTGCTTCCATGAGATCCAAGCATTTTAACCTACATCTCTGATACCCTATGTAATGTACCCCAAATTTCACAAAAAATAAATAAATAAATTGTCAAGAAAACCAAAGTCTATTGATTCATAAATAAAAATTGTGACACAGAAGGTGATCCATTATATATCTTATTTCACTATTGTATACGCATACCAGTTTTACTCCACTAGAATTATCTATCCTAAAGGATGAAAGAGATTTAAATTCAACCTATCCCTTACTTTTATATTTCATCATAGTGTTGTTATTAGATTAGAATCATACACTTATTTGTATTGAATAATTTGCGACCATGACTATCATAGTCCTTAGCATAAGAAATAGGGTTATGTCAAGACATGTTATCCATATTAAAATAGTATCATAAACTATATTATAAAATATATAAGTGATCTAATTCATGGAAACAAGACTAAAAAATGTGCAGACATAATATTGAACTAGGAGACATACTATCCAAGTTAAATACTATGCACTAGGGTTTCTAACACCTATAACATCATACTACTTTACCATAGTGCAACGAACTATGTTTAAACAATGAAAATAAAATGATGTACAAACAACAGTAAAATTTGTAACCCTACGCATAGCTAACACAGTTTTCCCCAATCTAAGTTTAAACATATACACAACATTTAAGTGGTTTGCAATTCATCTTTGAGGTGGATGACAGGTCACTTTTCAACATAGGTCGTTCTAACCTGTATACATTTATGTTATGGACATCCTATTAATGGTGATAGGTCTATCTATTACCCTCGAGAACTGAAAATATAGGGGAAACACCCAATGGAGGCTTGCCACTTCCATCCATTTTCACATGGTAGAGGTGTGGGGCATACCAGTCGCTCTTACTCCGCTAACGAGGAGATAGAGATCTCATTCATTCTTCGTAGTTTCCTATTTGATCTCATAAAATATTTTTCCTCTGCATTGTATGCGACCAACGATTTTGATAATGCTCAGCTCTGGTGAGGGATGGAAATAAACAACGAATTCTGGGGTTCTCCACATGCATGGTGGGTAACCGTTCTATTTCTTATGTTCTTTGTGAAATGTATTTTTACATAACTTCCCTCTATGGTATGTGCAATGTATACTCTTTGTAATGCATTCTCCATTTGGTTCCATGTAATATTTGTGAGATTCGATGTCACATACCTTATGTTTTCTTTTTATTTTGAGGGTTGATATCACATGATAGTTGTACCTCCGTATGTGTTTTCATTCCAGGTTCCACCGTGTTTACGATTTCATTTGTAAGTTAGGTGAAATCCCTTAAATTCCTTTCTCGGGTTTGAGGGGTTTATTGAGTTTTCCTCTATGCTGACTATCAGTCTTCAAGTCCGTATTCATTTCGGTTCCTTCTGAGTTAGACAGTGGTCAGAATCACTGTTACTAGAAGTTAAACCCTCTCAAATTTTTTTCTCATTTTTTATTTTAAAACTGAACAAGTTCATTACACCTACGACCTTTTTCTGGAGGGTGCTATAAAATAAAATACCCTTCAGTCTAGAAGACTATACAAGCAGACCCTAGTTGAAAATCATGGTCGAAATATTTCAGTGTTATTCTTACACTTTGGAATTCATCCAAACCCTTGAAACTTACTACAGTGGTTGATGTTGTTACATAATTGATAGCTGTTTAAAATCAGTAGGTAATTTCATATTTACACTCTATACATGTATGGAAACATTAAAAGGGCCTTAGTTACTTTTGAAACTAGTAACAACACTTCTTTGTATTCTATGGTTGTAAAATTGCTATGCCAAGAAGAATCGTATTATGTCTGACGACCACCTCGGAAACATCCTTTACTTGATCTCTCATATGATATAGTTACAATTAAACCTTCTTATGTCGACAAATCTATACTAAAAAAATAAAATGGTATCCTTGTTTATTAATTGTTATACCCTAAGTTTGTATTCATTCACCACATCATCCTTGAATATATGAGGCAAGATAATTGTAGGGTTTGAACAATTTTTTGCACTGCTAAATTTTAACCTATGAAATAGGTTCGTACTATAATTTTTATGCCCTCATATTTCATCCTTTGCACTTCTGTAAATGCTATTTAATTTAAAGTTTTCTCTCTATATAAAAAAATATGACCAGATCGCATCTTGTGCATTTCTGTCACTAGCTCTTAATTAATACTCTCTTTACTGCAAGCATTATCCTCGTCAGAATTCCCTCTGTGTATTATGGAACAAATAATAGTTATGTTTTTAAATGCTAGCTTCTCCACGGAAATTTATTTCCGTTCTTTGGTCCTTTGTACAAGGTTTGGAATTGCTTCGAAGTGATAGTTATTGGGTTAATAAAATATTCCCTATATTACAATCGGTATTTCGTGGTATAAATGTTCTTTGTACTTTACAATGAAAGACATGTACAGAGATAATAAACTACAAAAATTGATTTGAAGTTTGTTTTTTCTTTTAATTTTTTGGAAGTAAAATAAATTTCTCATGTATGTCAATTGATGATGGGTCCCTTCATCTTGTGAGGGAACCCATAAGATGAAATACACACCCACTACCCTTCCTGGGTCTTGGGTTAATGGCTTCGCAACGCAACGAGGGTACTCTGATATGAAATCGAGATCTAAGATAAGTATACTTGGACTCTTTTATTTATTTCAATATTTAATGGTTTGTACATTAGTAAGTTACTAATGTTATTGTATGTATTTTTTACAGGTTGGAAGAATAGCCAGTGCACTTGGTGAAGTAAGTGGCTTGTCCACAAAAGGTATTCGGGTTCCATATTCTTCCACCAGTCCATGCGTGCACTCACATACATTTTTATGTAGTCTTTTAAATCTTTGTTTAGACTAGTTATGGAGTTCTTGGATCTATTGAAAACCCAAACTGTAAAGCGTTGGTTAACAACCCATTGTTTGAAATAAATATGTATATATTTTTTTCAAGTCACCTGTGATCTACTATATCATATATATTTCTTTATAATAGATAAAATCATGTATTGGGACTTTTATTCTTTGTACTCAACATAATAGCATAAATACAATACAATTTTTTTATACTTTTCTTTCCAAAGTATTTGATTATATACATGAATCAACAGAAATCGATAAAAACATATCTATCATTTCCAATAGGAAAATATACACAATTTTTATACTTATATATACATATAATTATATAACATACCACTACAGGTATTATTGCACAGTGGAAAACCACAAAGATAATATGGCTATACATTCCACTTAAAACATTTTTTCTTATAAGTATAGTACTATAAAGTATGGCATCAACTGTATAACATCAATAATAGAACATCAACAATATAACATCAACAATTTGAGTTCATAGCTAAGATACATATTTGAAAAAATGGATGCTAGGAAAACAAATGGAACAACCATGTTCCACCCAACTGTAGAAACAAAACATCCACAATCACTTGTCATGATCACCCCCTAGCCTGACCATGACTCCATAAGGGAAAACTGAATTACACTCCTTTGCCACTGTCACCTTCAATAGTTCATAAAATGTTTTTCCTCACACCAGATGTGCTCATAACAACAAAAACAGTTCTCAATCCCAACATACTAAGCTGCATCCTGTCTCCCACATATGTTGTATATATCTTGTGCCTAGGTATTTCCATTCATTTACCTCATTTGGAAATTCATAGCTTTACAAATCCCTGATTTTTAGGGTCTTCTAGTCGCCAAATTCAACTTCTGCCACTTTTAAAAATCAACTCTTAGTTAACTCAAACCTGTTCCCCACTCATGGAGTCATAATCATATATTTTTAACCTGGTTGTTCCATTTGTCTTCCATCATTTAATTTATTATAAAGTTTTCTCAGACATGTGTCTATCAAAATAGGACAGTTGGGCAAGTCAAAACTTTTCCCAATAGTCATAAAATAATAATTACAAAATCCAAAATTCTAAATTTGGATTTTCCATAAATGGAAATTTATTTCTAAATTGAACTTGGAATTTAATTTATAATAATTTAAGGATATCACACTGTTCCAAAATGAAATGTGTACCCAAAGGTACTTTTCTTCTCATCTATGAAGCCTCCACAACCAGTGTCAGTGTATCCAATAAGTATGAAATCTTCTTATGTAGTATCCATAATGCCACAATATTTTGTTCCATTCACATATCTCATAATTATTTTTCCTTCGTTCCAGTGTGATTATTTTTGAGTTTCCATGAACCTTTAAATCAAGCTCACTCCATACATAATATCAGGTCTTGTTGTTGTTGGATACGTAAGATTTCCTACCATTATTTTAAACAATGTGGGATCCACCTTGGACCCTTTATATTCTTTACTCAATTTCAATCATGTTATGACAAGTGTTGAGGATGATTTGGAATTTATCATATTGAATATTTTCAATATTTCATGTGCATGCTTAGATTATGAAATAAATATACTAGCTTTGGACTAGTGAGCTTTAATACCCAGAAAATATCTCATAAGCCCTAAACCAGTCATTTCAAATTTATCCTTCATGACTAACTTAAATTATTCTATGTCAAAATCATCTGTAAAAATCAAATCATCTACATATAACTAGACAATTGACATATTACCTTGTTCATTTTATTTGATGTATAGTGTTGTCTCACATTCACTTCTCTGAAATTCATTTTGAATGAGGTAGGAATCTATGCGACTGTACCAAGATTTGGGAGCTTGTTTTAATCCATATAGTGCTTTCTTCAATCTATGCAATTTGTCTTCTTGTTCTGGAATATCATAGCCTTGAGGTTGTTCCACATACACTTCCTCTTCTAAATGTCCATTAAAAAATGTTGACTTTACATCCATTTGATAAACTAGCCATCTATTCTATGCAAAAATGGAGAACACTGTTATGATTATGTCTATGTGCACAACTGGCACAAATGTTTCATTGAAATCTATTGCAAGTTGATGTGTAAAACCTCTTACAACTAACCTTGCCTTATGCTTCTTCACATTTCGATTTGCATCTTGCTTGGTTTTATAAATCCACTTGACACTTATCACATCCTTGTCTTCAGGTACATCTACCAATTTCCATGTTTGATTGTTCTCTATGCATATTATTTCTTCATCCATGGCTTGAGCCCATACAACATCTTTGACAACTTCTTGAAAGGTTAATGGATCATCTATTTGTGAAAACAGAGAAAAAAGTGAAAATGAATTTGTTGTGTCCTTTTTATAGATGTCACACAGACTTCTTATCTTCCTTGGTAACAAACTTGCTAATGTTTGATCTGGATATGTACAACTACTTGGACTTCATGTTGGAGTTTGTTGCATTATAGGTGTGGAATACACACCGACTGATCTTACTGGAGTTGTTTGTGTTGGGATTTGCATCACAACTGTAGAAGGAATTGTGCATTGAATTGTACAAGTGTTTGAACCACTTACTCTTCTGCGTCATCATGTTAAATAACATCAATGATCCTCACTGTCATTTCTATCCTTCTATCCCATGCTTCATTTTCCACAAATTGAACATCACAACTAATTATGAATTTTCTTGCGACGGGATCATACAACTTGTATCCTTTTGTATCTTCAGAATATCCAACAAAAATACATTTTTATCCTTTTTTATATAGATTATTTCTCAGCTCATTTGCAACATGTGCATTTGCGACACGACCGAAAATTTTTAAGTGCAACACATTATTCTTCATACCTATCCAGGCTTCTTGAGGAACTATGTTCTTCACACTCTTTGTCAGACATATTTTCATGATGTATACTTCAGTTTCTACTACCTCAAAAAAATACTCATTTGACAAATATTTTGCTGCTAACATACCGCGTTCCATTTACATGACGGTTCGATTCTTTCTTTCTGTAACTCCATTATGTTGTGGTGTATACTGCACAATGAATTGCTTGTAGATGTCATGAACTTTACAAAATTTCTGAAATTATTTTGAAACATATTCTCCTCCTCTTCCAGTTCTTAGAACCTTGATTTAATAAACACTTTGCTTCTCCACAAGTGATTTAAACTGTTGAAAACAACCCAATGTGTTGGATTTGTGTTTTAGGAAATAAATCCATGTATTTCTTGAGAAACCATCAATAAATGTTAGAAAATATGTATTGCCTCCTATAGATGGTGTTTTGATGCAGGAGCATCTCTCCACCTCGACACGTGCCATCTTATTAGCATGATTGGTTTTCATTCAAGGAAGGGAGAGTCACCTCCCTCTCATTTTGTATCCAAAAGTTTAAAATGTAATTACGAAAATTAATGTTGTCAGGTTGGAAGAGCCAAGTTGTGCCTTCGCATAAGCTTTAGATGAGGTCTTCATTAAGTGGTTGACGGTAGGAGGGATTTGTATTTGATTCAGATCGGATTTCCATCATTATAATCTGCCTCATTAGTCATGCATTTTGAATGGTGATTAGACACCACTAGCTTAGCTTGGAGGGAAGCTCGTCAAGCCCCTCTTGTATAAATCTTTGTATTGTTTCCTAGCAGTTTTGTTTTGCACTCTATTTGTAGAGAGTCTATTGGAGTTTGATGAAATATCATTGTAGCCAAGAGGAGAGTTTAGAACCAAGACTCAGTCGTAGTCCAGACTCACATATTGTAATGGACATTTCACCATTAATAGAAAAGAACAAATTTTCCTGTTTGTCAATTTCTGTGTAATGGATGATTAGTTTTGAATGTCGTTCATATGCATTTATACTGTATATGTATGTTAGAAATCATCTGCAGGGGTAGGGATATAATTCTCTATCTGTGAGTGTGTTGAATTACTTTTGGTTCTTTAGGCTGAGTGGAAGGAGTGTGCGATAGAGACTTGAAACTCTGTAAGCGAACGCAAGGAGTGCGTGTCTGAACTCTTTTGAGTTAGAGAATAATTTTCCAAGAGGGAACACCAGAATAATTCAGAGACTTGAAGGGGAATTTCAATGTTGTTGAATACCTTGGAAATAAAGCCTTCATGGGAGAAACGTAGAACATAGTTACTGGATACTTTGTAATACTCTTCCAGGAGGGCATTGAGTAGGTGTGAGTAGGCATAGAACCAACACATTTTGGAGTGTTGGAGAAATTGAGAAAACCCCAGGCTTCCTGAACACTTTGAGGAAGGAAGGCTTTGCAACTCTGTATTGAGCAGGGCAAAGGATTTTCCTTAGAAACCTGAAAGAGTTTCAGGAAGAAGCCATATGAAGGATTAAACAAGCACAAGGCGTGCACCAAGGATGAAGTAAGTTCACCTTACAAGCTGAGGAGTAAGAGCGTTTAGTTTCCAGGAGGGCACCAGAAGGGCCACAAAAGGACGCAGTAGATCTAAGAACCTTCAAGGGTTGAGCCGAGCACAAGCTCAAGAGAAACAACATTGTCACATGCATAATTCCTACAAGAAGTGCAGAAAAGGGCCAAGAACAATCTAAGTCTCAGGAATAAATAGCGCTAAGTGCGCACAAGGAGGAAGGACTTGACAAAGTCTTAAAGGCAAGTGAAATAACCCATCGTTGGGAGGACACGGGTGGCGAAATATCGGGAGATCCGAGAGTTAGAACTCTAGAAGGTTTTCCAAGAGAAAAAATAAATCTTCACGAAGTCACGAAGTGAGGTTGGAATCCAGACCATTGGATCTGGAAGGGACACGTGGATGATATCTACACATTTCATAGGAGTAAGAATCCAGAAGCAATTAGAGGAGGATAAGAAAGAGAATCACGAAGGCCGAAGTCTGAATAGATCACATCCATTAATCTACAATAATAACGGGGACCGTTGATCCTTGTGCCATTTAATTTCACCGATTCAGATTTCGGGAACTTTGGAGTTGGATGTCGTGGAAAAAGTGAAAGCCCGAAGCCCCAAGCGCTTTTCGTAGTTTAGCCCCGGGACACAGCTCAAGGTCATATGATAAAAATAATTTCCCTTTGATTTTATATTTACTATGCAATAATTATTTTTCCATGTTGATATTTATATAATAAAACTAAAACAAAATGGTTCATTAAACCTACAGGGGAACAATTTCGCACTGGCGTTTACATGCAAAAAACAAAATTGTGACAATGCAAGGTAATTGGGTTGTGGAAGAATATTATTCTTCTTGTGTAATTTATAATTATCCCAATACTGAACCCCTTGATTTTTTATACATGTCGAGGATGTTTCGATATGATCCAAGTTTCCAAACAAGAAAAGTTATTCGGGTTCCATTAAATAATTTTTGTACGAGACCCATTTGACCATGCATGTAATCGATTTTCATACAATAATCTAACATTACTATATTATTAGACTTCTAGAGGCATATTCTTATGTAATGGAAAAGGATTATTTTAAAATCTAGAAAGGTTAGACTCTGTATGAATAAACTCAGCTTAATTAGTTACTCTATACTCCTGGGAATTCTACCAGACTTTAATCTTCCTATATGTATATATACATATTTTTAAATATTCCCTCTGTTTATTTTCCTTTTAAAAAATTCGATTTAGTTATTGTCGCATGAGTCTATTCTAAAACTTCAATTGTTCCATAGACAATGCATTGGAGAAAAGTATGGAATATTCTATATCATACAATTTACTTACTATTGTCCCATATTCCATCTAATTCTATTCATTTCTATTTATAATATTCCGTTTCTCATGATTTATATTTAAAATACGTGATTCCATGTTGAGATATCCATGAATCATAAGGTAACTATTTAACTTTTGTAGCATACATATATCTATGTATATATAATTCTCTAGCATACATACAAATTCTTTAGCTACATGAAAATCAATAAACCCAACATGAGTAGTAACTAATCAAATAAGATACATCTATATAAATCAAATTATGTATCTATATGCAATTCAATAATCCAACATAAGTGAGGGGCATCCAAATAAAGATACATATCTGTAACATTTAAGATGGAAACAAATGGAGCAGCCATGTTCCACCCAACTATAGATGTAGAACAACCAAAATCACTTGTCCTGATCACCCCCTAGCCTGACCATGACTCCATAAGGGAAACTTGAGTTTCAATCCTTAGCCAAAGCACCTATGTACCATTTTCCTAATACAAAAATTCTCATACAACAAATTCTCATTCTCACAACATACTAAGCAACGTCCTACCTCCCACATATTTTTATATATACAATTTTTCTTTTCCTAGGAATTTTTCCATCCATTTCCCTCCTTGGAAATTTGCAGCTTTACAAATCCATGATTTTTAGGGGCTACCGGTGACAAAAATGCACTTATGACACTTGTAAAAGTTAGCTTTGAGTTAACTCAAACATGTTGCCCACTCATGGAGTCATAGTCATCTATTTTTAACCTCGTCGTTCCACCTGTTTCCAACATTTAATTTATTAAAAATATCTGTCTCATACATTTGTCCATCAAAAAAGGATAGTTGGCAACTTAAAATCTTGCTCAATAGTCACAAAATAATAATTACATTTCTTAATAATTTTAAATATGAATTTCCATAAATGGAAATTTATTTTCAAAGCAATAACATTAAAATAAAATGTTTAAATTCTTGAGGATGTCACTTCCTCTCCCCCTTAAGTATAACACTATCCTCAATATTAGTCTTTCTTAAATTCCTCACTTGGAACAGAGTTGGATATAATTTTATTATTTAATTCTCCAACTCCCAAGTAGCCTCCTCATGGATAAAGTGCTTTCATTGCACGTTTACCTGGGTGATGGCTTTGTTCTAAAGTATTGTTTCCTTCTTGTCCAGAATGCATAGAGGTTTTGCTTGGAACTTGCCTTTGGGTTCCACCTACACCATGTTCCAATAAATGATGGGAGTAGGATCATGAATATATATTTTTAATAATGAAACATGAAAAACATTATGAACATTTAAATTTGCAAGGAGTGCTAGTTGGTATGCCACTAGTCCGATTCGAGTTAAGACTTCAAATGGACCAAAAAAACTTGGCACCAACTTGGGAAAATTCCATAGTTTTAATGATCTCTTTATTTCTTTGACTTTAAGGTATACCTATTCTCCAACGTTAAATTCTTGATGTCGTCTTTTCAAATATGCATAGATTTTCTTTCGATCTTGCACAACCTATAAATTAAGTTCTACCCTTTTGACCATTTGTTTGATTTCTTGGAGCATGTTTGGTCCAACCATGATTTTTTCAACCAAATTATCCCAACTGATCAGGGTTGTACATTTCCTTTCATATAAAACTTCGAAGGGGTTCACTTTTTATGATGTTTGATATCTGTTATTCTATGCAAATTTGATTAAGTGTACATATTCTTCCCATTTATTTATTTTTGTTATTATGTACATTCATAGCATTTATTCGATAATGTGATTTGTACATTTTGTTTTCCCGTCCATTTGCAGATGGTAACTTATGTTGAAATTCAAGTTAGTACCCAAACCTGCAAACAATTCTTTCCAAAAATTAGAGGTAAATTTACCTTTTGTATCTGAAATCAACATTTTAGGAACTCCATGCAATCTAAATATTTATTTCATAAAAATTTCAGTGATATTAATTATTTTGTAAGTAGTTTTGACAGGTATGAAGTGTGCATACTTACTCAATTTATCAATTACTACCATGATTGAATCATTTTGTCTTTGAGTATGAGGAAAACCTGTAATGAAGTCCATTGACATAATTTTCCATTTCCATTCTGGTATAGGTAGATGTTGTAAAATACCTGCTGGATGTTGATGTTCATATTTTACCTGTTGAAAATATAAGCATTTAGATACGTATTCAGTTGTTTTGTATTTCATATTAGGCAAATAAAACTATTTTCTTATGGTTGTTATCATTTTTTGGTATCTTGGATGACCATAATAGGATTTTTATTCAACTCATTCAATATTATAAACTTCAAAACAATATAATCTGGTATATATAACATGTTCTTGAACCTTAATAGTCCATTCTTCTCGATGCTGAAATATGTACTTTTCAAATTCCCCTCATTTTTCTTCTACTGATCTGTTGTTTTGATGTATTCTACATCATTTCTTCTTGCAGATTTAATTTTTTCCTCAATATCACTTTTTGTTTTGCTGACAATAACTTCATATAATTCATTAGTTCTTTGACTTAGTTCATATATGACTTGATTTTCCTTTCCTTTGATGTGTCGTACTTCGAAATCGAACTCGTTTAGAAAGGATAACCAACTTGCATGTTGTGTGTTGAGATCCTGTTGACTAAACAAGTGTTTCACACCACTGTTATACGTTAATATTAGAAATTTCCTTCCCATTAAATAATGATGCCACATTTTTAATGCATGAATTACAACTGCTAATTCCATATCATGAGTTAGGTAGTTTCTCTCATGTTCTTTTAGTTTCTGATATTTGTAACAAATTACATGTTCATCCTTTGATAACACTCCACCTAATCCTTCTTTACATTCATCTACACAAACTGTAAAATATTTATAAGGATCAACCACTTTAAGATATGGTGTTGTAGTTAGTAAACCTTTTAATTTATCAAAATTGTCATGACATTTTTTACACCAAACAAATTTTGTCCCCTTTTCTACAATGATGTAATAAGATAGACGATCTTGTAAAATCCTTCGATAAACCTCTGGTAATAAATAGTGATCTCCATGAATGACCATATGTCTGCTATGTCTTTAGGCATAGACCATTCCATAATTGATTTAATCCTTTTAGAGTCTATTACAATACCATATTTCGATATCACAAGTCCCAGATATTGTAGCTTTCATTGATAGAAATCACATTTATCAAACTTAGCATATAATTTATGCTCTCTCAATGTCTTTAATACTATTTTAAAATGTTGTTCATGTTCTTATTCATATTTTTAATAGATCAATATATCATCGATAAAAATCAGTACGAATTTATCCAAGTACCGGTTGAATATATTGTCCATCAGATACATAAAAGTTGTTGCTTCATTAGTAGGTCCAAATGGAATCACTAAAAATTCATAATCTCTATAACTTGTTCTAAATGTTGTTTTATTTATGCCTTCATATTTTATTCTAATTTGATGATAACCAAATATTAAGTCCAGTTTAGAGAATATTTTTGCTTCTCCAACCTGATCAAATAAATCATTAATCCTTGGTAGAGGGTACTTTTTTTTAATCGTCATATTATTTAATGGACGATAGTCAATACATAATCTTAGTGTTCCATCTTTCTTTTTGACAAATAATATTGGTGCCCCGCATGGCAAGACACTTGGTCTAATGTATTCTTTATCTAATGTTTCCTGTAATTGAATTTTTAATTCTGTTGATTCATTGACTGATACAGGATGGTATCAGTGGCCACCCAACTATTCTAACTGGCTCAAATCATTTTTTAGCAACTTACTATTTTTAGCAGTTTTTCGGGTCCCAAACTTCTGGGGGCATTTTGAGGGACTAAATGACATTTTTTCATGATTAGGAAACGTAATTATAGCCAAAGGATTTTATATACCCCCCTAAGTTAATATCCTCTTCAATACCTTTACAACGAGCTATCGTATGCCCTAAACAAAGATCATATGAAAAAGTTATGACCTCGGGAAGTTGATGTACAAACTTTCCCCAACGGAGCCCACATGACTTTTGGCACTTAATCTACCAAGGTTAGTTTTTTTTAAGTATAGGTTTTTTGCATTCATGTTTATTTTAAAAATGACTTCAGAGCCTCACTATACTCATCTTCTTGTGAATGAGCATAGCTGTCACATCTCTTCTCAGAGATAAGTTGGCACCATTCTAGCAATCTTGTTTTCAATCTACATTTTACAGTTTTTAACATATTTCTTATTTAATAGAATTCAAGTTTTACTGTATCTATGTTATTGTTCACTATGCCTCTGTGTTAATATTGTGAATATTTGTTTTCATTTCGTTCCACTCATAAATATGGATCAGTGGTATTAGAGCAGTCTCCTCCTTGTCGTTTTTAGTGCATGTCCCCGAGCCAGTCAGGGTATAGAGAGTTGGGTATCGAGTTTGTTTCTCTTGAGGAAAAATACTCTTGCACGCCCATGAAACTTTCCATGGAAGGAAAAAATAAAGAATATGGGATAGGAGATCCTTTCAAAATATTTCTCAAGGAATCCCATGAGTGACAAAGGAATGAGATGATGGAAAACTTTGCACAAATCCTTCGACGACTGTCGACAAGCAACGCATCCAACTCAAGCAGAATCGTCTCCCCCTTCAAGGTACAAATCAATTTTGATGTTCCTATACTTGAAGGTCAAATAGATGCAGATATCGTAGATAAATGGTTAAAGCTTCTAGAAGGGTATTTTTCTGTCAACAACTTTTTCGATAAATAAAATATTACATTTTCACTCCTCAAGGTCATCCCCCATGTTAAAGATTGGTGGGAAACTTTCTATGAGAAAAGGGAAATATAGGGATTCAGATTATTTTCATTTTCACCCACTTGGGGTTCCTTCAGGGATGTTATTAAGGAAACAATACTACCCTGTTGGAAGTTATGATGACTTGTATACAAGATGGACCACACTATGGGAAGAAAGAGACCAAACAGTTCTATAGTTCACCAATGTCTTCCATACCTTGCGCACCAAGATGGGTATCAAATATTTTGAGCGAAAGCTAGTGCTCAAGTACTGCGGTGGCCTGCATAGATACATCCATATATAAATGGATTTTTTGGACATCTCATCCTTTGGTACGACCTATCAATATGCCTTTAAAATTGAGCAGAAGCTTAAACAAAAGACGTGATAGTTTGGGTTTGGGAACCCCTCACAACAGAAGCAGAGAAAGGGCATCCCAAACCCATCAAACAAAGGATAGAGAAAATATGGGAAACCTTGGGATAACCATTCCAAGCCATAAGAAAATAAGGACAATGGGAAGATGAAGAAATATACCAGGAAGTGGTGTGAATTCCATCAGAGCCCCTAGCATAACACTGTTGATATCCGTTCAAAGCAGTCATTGGTGGTTGAGGTAAAATCCTATGAATTGAATGTGGGTTTCAACTCTAAGTCAGAACCAGAGAAGGGGAGACATATCATTGACATGAAATCCAATGCCATCATTGCTACCACCAAGATACAACCTAGTGAAACTAATGAGCCAAAGTAAGGCGAGCATCTCCTTAATTCATTGATGTGGGAGAAAGGAAATCCAATGCACTTCATCATTGATAGTGGTATCCAAAATAACCTCATATTAGTAAAGGTCATCAAGAGGCTATCCCTTCCAAAAACATTGGACCCACAACCCTACACCATTAGATGGCTCTGTCAAGGAAGCGATCTTCACGTCAGCCAACAGTGTTTCCTGTCGTACGACATCAAACAATTAAAAGATGAGGTATTTTGTGATGTTTCTCCCATTTAACTTTGTGATGTTCTTTTGGGTAAACCTTATTTATGGAAACGTCATGTTTTATATGAGTCTCTCCCTCGCAATGTTATTATTACTTTGAATGGGAAATTGTACATGATACCCGAGGTAATCCCAACTATTGTTATTTCCTTTATATATACTAAGAAATGGAGGAAGTTCATTTCTCAAACAGGGAAGTTTGTCTTCTTCGTGATTCACTCTCAGAGTGAGAAAAAGGTTGTAGACACATCCATGGCCTCTGTAGTTGACCTCTCCACGTAGTAGAAGAAAGTGGATAAGGTCATGGAAGAATAAAAATACATCTTCTCATCACCTCATGTGTACTTCTGGATTGTCAGGTCAAGCATCCCATCGATATGACCCTAGGTGCACCACCACCCAATGGGCCAGTCTATAGCTTCTCTTTTCTAGAAAATGAGGAGATAAAGCATCAGATCCAAGAACTTCTCCAAAAGGGGCACATATGACCCATCTCATCTGTAAAGATCCCAAGCCAAATTCTTTCTTGGAATCACTAACTACTACTAATTTATTGAGTTATTAAGTGCATACAAGATTCATCAACACATGGAGATCACAATATATTCAAGATGTAGAAGCACAAGCAAAGATATGACCTTTTTATTATGAGCAATGTAAGATCAATACAATAGATGGTCGATCTGTCATAAACCTCAGATGGTCGTACAAGCAATAGATATGAGCTGCTACAAAATTCTCCCGACAATACAAAATAAGCCTCCAAAGGATGGATATACAATGAAGACTAAATAAATCAGATCTGAGCCGTACTAATGCTCAACCTCCAAGATGGAAAGTGCCACGTCCTGCTAGAATGCTGAAGCCCTGAATAATTCTGCCCTTCTACCAAAAGTGTCCAATCATCCCGAGAAATATGCCAAATGATAGATCGGGAAACTGTAAGGAAAACCCAGATGTCCAAATTCCCAAATCCACTCTCAAACCCCGTAGATCTGAATTCTCCATTGAATGGTGTGCCCCACTGGATGACTGAAACCCTAGATGGTTTGGCCCTGATGAAGGAGGCCTCCAAATGCTCTGAAACTCTCCAAGAATATAGATCGGGCTATGAGAATCCTGTGGGAGAAGTTTTGATCTCAGATCTCAAGCAGATCTCCCTAGATCTGAGTTTTACTGAATCACAGGACATCCCCTATGGCTCCACAACATCGCAATCTGCAGAAAAATGTAGAATGATGATAACCCTCTAGAAAATCCCTCAAACTGATGGTCCTGCCCCTGCAAAAAAAACCCAACTGTCAGAATGCCCCAGGCCCTCAAGATAAGCTGGATCGAACCTCCCTCGATAAGCTGGCCTTGAGACTAGAATGGTGTGGAGGAGTCTTTCATCCCCGAGACCAAGCTGTGGAACAAGGTGAGTGGATATTTCACCACTGCATTTCTCACAAGGGTTTGTACAGCAAAACCCCCAAACTGAATGCTCAAGAGAAATAGCAAATGCTAATCCAAAACCAGAATGAATAATAGGTGCACCCCAGCCTCTTACTTATACTTTTCCTTCTAATTTTCTGTTGAGTTAGGTTAACTCCCAGGGTTAATATTCTATTCTTATGTTGAGTTATCTTTTACTCCTTTATCCTTTTCCTTTCTTAAGTAAACTTAAAAATATAACTTTTAACTTCTTGACTTTCCCCCCCTCAGTGTGAGACTATGACCTAGTGGGGGTGCCCAGGCCACTGAGTCTCCTCATCACCTCTCTAAGAGGTGGGGGACATTACATCATCACATTATGGAAGCCCAATCGTGTTGGTGCAGAATAAAGATGGGACCTGGCGAATCTGCATTGATTATTGGGCCATAAATAAAATCATAGGCAGGAACCAACACCTGATTCCCTAAATGGATGATCTCCTTGATCATGTCAAATGGGTGAAATACTTTAGTAATATGTATTTGAATTTTGGCTACCATCATGTCCTAATAGAGCTGAAAGATGTATGGAAAACTTCCTTCAAGTCAAAAGATGGTATTTTTGAATGGTTGGTCATTACCTTTGGTTTGAAAAATGCCCCAACAACTTTCATGAGAATGATGGACGATATCTTGTGGCCTTTCACTAATTATTTTTTGATGGTGTATCTCAATGACATCCTCATCTACAACAATACTTGTGTAGAACACTTGCAACATGTTCAACAGGTTCTGCACATTCTGTGACAACACAAGCTATATGTCAGCTTGGAAAAATGCTCCTTCGGCATGGAAAGCTTCCAGTACATAAGATACATTGTTTATTCACATGGTGTGCATGTTGATCTAACCAATAGCAAAGTCATTCGTGACTGGCCAGCCCCAACCATGCTCGCTGAGCTTCAAAGCTTCTTAGGCCTTGTCAATTTCTATTGTCGTTTTGTGTTGGGATTCTCCCATATTTCATGGACCCTCAGCCAAATAACTAGGGGTGGTGGTAACAAAAAATTTGTGGGCAACCTATCCCAACAAAAAGTGTTTGATGATCTGAAGTAATGCTTTTTCTCAACCCCAATGCTTTCATTACCTGACCCGCAACATCCCTTTGAGATTGAGACAGATACTTAAGACTATGCAGTGGGCACAATCCTCTCTGAACACACCCACCCTGTGGCCTATCATAGTGAGACACTATTATATGTCGTCTGTAAGACCCTACTTACAACAAATAAATGTACTCCATTGTGAAATCCTTTTTCTAGTGGAGGAATTACATTATTGGAAAGGAGAAAGTCCTACACATTGATCATAAGTTGTTGCAGTTCATGCAAACACAAGGAAAATTGCAGAATTACCACCATCAGAAGTGGCCCAGATATTTGTAGTGTAGTGCCTGTAAATAATAAATTTGATATAATTCATTTCAATCACACAAATAACTTAATCACCAGCATATACACAATATTCAACAGAGATTAACATTTAGCTACAGCATTAAAAAAAACTTAGCACTTTCATAACAAATTACCTACTTCTGATGCTAATTTCTGTCGGTATTATTGTCCCTTCCCTGCTGCCTTGATGTTGCCTTGCTGCTGCCTGATGCACTGATCAACTCTACCCAAACAATGTTTCCTCCCTACCAGCTAGGAGCAACCTATCTGGCTTCCTAGCTCCAGGATACCGTAAGGCTATCCTGACCCCCGTGCCCAAAACCCCCAGCAAACCGGTGCCTCCCCGTAATGATCCTCCCCCTGACTGCAGAACTCAAACTCCCCCACCAGAAAATCTAAGAGAACCCTCAAAAAAATAATCCCTTCTTCCATAAGCCTCCTCCTGTCATATCCCCCCCTTCACCGACCCTTTCCTCCTCATTCATTTCATTATCCATACATTCATTGTCTTATCCTCTTAGTTAATGTCTTATACGATTATTTAATGTTTCTTATCCTTACATTTAATGCTTCTTATCCCCTCCGTATACGTAATCCTTTAATTAAACAATTAAATTTATTAACCCTCTTAAATTTAATGCCCATGTCATTGAATGTAATAGGTAATTAATTAATTAATCAAAATTATAACAATTAATTAATTAATTAATATTTAATTAATATTATTATACCAATCTTTGTTTAGTTAATACCATGTTAGAAAAATTAATTACCTAATAAATTTCTACTTAATAATCCCTAAGCATATATTCAACTAGGGTTGTTACATACACCCACCCTTCAAGAAACTTCATCCCAAAGTTAAGGGGTTTTATGGTACAAAGGAAAAGAAACATGGTTCACACATTCATAACAATTAACCGACATTATCAGTAAGTAAGTCAAGAAAACTCATACATACTAGTGTATATGTACAAGAAATGCATGTGTAGCTAGTACATACAAGTCGTGTGCATGTACTAATAATCAAAACTATCATCCTTTAGTAATTTATGTATGCATCCAATCCAGTCAGCAAGACTAGTCTTTTATAAAAGACAACAAACCAATCAATTGTTTGAGAAATCCTTTAATTACCATTATCCGGTTCAACAATTTTATTTAGACAACTATGGTTTAGTTACGTAATTATGAATATTCATATATACACATTTCCTTTTTTTGAAGGGAAAAAATTAAATTCCACCACAAGACAAATCTCCATACTTTCTTGTCTATTTCTACTCATCCTTCCTCCCTATTTTACTTCCATCTCCATTCCTGTCCTTCCTCTGCTAGACTATCTTGGAGCATCAACTATATTGACCTAACTCCAAGTAGAACCCATAAGCAGAAGTGTCACTATCTCGACCAAGCTTCCCTAGCAGGCAACTGACAGTCATCATCACACGTCTTGGGGAGCATAAGCTAACACCGTCCTCCCATGACTTCAGGTTTTGGAGGATACATGATGGGAAATTCCTCAAACCCTCTTAATCATAACTAGGGTCCACACCCTACAATGGAATATACAGTGGCACCGTGTTGTTGGGCAGTGTCATCACCTGAAATCATGCACTGGTCCACATATCATAGCAATGCATCCAAACCAATATAATTTCACATACAATATTCATACCATAATGTTTCTTGGCTAGTGGTCATGATATCCACTTTCATCATCTTTATCCCTTGGCTATTTCATAGCCCATAACCTGCAGATTAGTCTGTAACACAAACTCATACATTTCTATGCATTATCATCATGTAATTGCATACTATCATCATTTCAATTTGGTATCCCTGTACCGATAATTTAGCATCAAAGTTTTCCAGTTAGAAATAGATCTCATAAGATCCCATAATTCAATTTCGACACCCATTCATAAGATTATCATTTACCCAAAATAGATTTCATCATATCCAACATCATTCTAATAGCATTTAAACATTCATTAAATTCACATTCTCACAATATGTTGCATCATATGCATCATCATCAATAACATTTAAACATTCATAAAATTTACATTGACATAATAGATCGCATTACATACATCATCATCAATAACATTTAAACATTCATAAAAGTTCATACATTTAAAGTTTAAGTGTATCACTTAATAGTTTCATTGTGACTAGAAAATAAAGTATATAGGCCTCAGGTAATCATGGTTGTCTAAGTCAAAAGGTGGTGTTGCATACATCCAACCTTCGAGAAACATATTCTCAAGATGGTAAAAAAAGTGAGGGATAGTCTCGTCGTAGTGTCTCAGCATCTTCCCAAGTAGCAGATCCTTGACTATACTTGTCCCACTGGACCTTAACTTGGTCTACCAGACGGTTCCTGAGTTGTCGGACTCTACGGTCCAATATGTGTAATGGTTCTACCATGAGGATTCCCACGTCCAATACCTGCAATTCCTTCCAATTTAGTTTATGTGATTCATCAGCAACATAATGACGTAAAACTGATACATGAAATACATTATGAGTTTTATCCAAGTGGGTTGGCAGTACGAGACAATATGCAATGGGTCTAATTTTCTCTTGGATTTTGAATGGTCCTATAAATCGAGGTGACAACTTTGTCCCCTTCCCGAACCGTATGGTACTCTTATTAGGCCTGATACGAATGAAAACCTGGTCTCCCACTTCATAACTTCGGTCGGTCCTATGTGCATCCACATAACTTTTCTGCCTATCCTGTGCTTCCTTTAGTCTCTGCCTAATCTGAATCACCTGTTCCTCCATCTCTTGAATCAATTATGGCCCAATTGTTACTCGATCTTCTAGTCTATCCCAACTCAATGGCGTTCTGCATGGCCTCCCATACAAAGCTTCGTAGGGTGGCATTCTGATGGACCTATGAAAACTGTTATTGTAGGAAAACTCTACCAAAGGTAGGTAGTTCTCCCACTAGGTTTGATTATATATTACATACATCCTAAGCATGTCTTCCATGAATTGATTTAATATCTCAGTTTTCCCATCTGTTTCAGAATGATAAGTTGTGCTTAAGTTCAACTGTGTCCCCAATGCTGACTGCAGAATTGTCCAAAACCTAGAAGTGAATCTGGAGTCCCTATCTGAAATGATCTTCTTAGGTATCCCGTGCAAATGGATAACCTCACTTACAAACACATGTGCCACATCAGTGACATCGTAAGTGTCTCTAACCAGAATAAAATGAGCACTCTTTGTTAACTTATCCACTATCACAAGAATGGCATTGTTTCTATGAGATGTGAGTTGCAACCCCACAAAAAAATCCATAGAGAAGACTTCCCACTTGGAAATAGGAACATCATGTGGTTGTAGGAGGCCTGTCGGGTGATGGTGGTCGACTTTCACTTGTTGACACTCTATGCACTTGGCGACAAAATGGACTACATCGCGCTTCATACCTACCCAGAAGAAGATCTTCCTCTTATCTGCGTACATCTTCTTCACACCCGGATGTGCACAATAAAGTGCTCTATGGGCTTCCTTTAGTATGATGCTTCGAATATCCCCATTCTCAGGGATGTACATCCTTCCTCGATATCTTAACAGTCCGTCTGTTTCCAGAATATATCCTTCATACTTTGGATCTAACTACCTCCCGCTCTAGAGGTTTGAAGTAACCTTTAAATATCAACTGTCTCGTTGGAGTTGTGCCAACACATGTTCCCTCAGATTGACCTTTAAGGTTACCAAGGAGAAGATATGTGGTCTCCTACTCAAGGCATCTGTGACCACATTTTCCTTTCCCTTGATGTATGAAATACCAAAATCGTACTCAATCATAAAATCACTCCATCGCCTTTGCCTGGCATTCAGATCTCTTTGAGTGAAGATATGTTTTAAACTTTGATGGTCCGTTTTGAGCTCAAAGTTTCACCCCACAAGATAGTGCCTCCAAATTTTTAGAGCTAGCATTACAGCTGCCAACTCTAAATCATGAGTCAGGTATAACTCTTCGTGTTTCTTCAACTTCCTTGACGCATAGGCTATCACTCCTCCAACCTACATTAGCACGCCCCCCAACCCTTGCTTCGAGGCATCTGTGTAGACTGTGAAGTCCTTTTCCATATATGGCACTCGTAGAATTGGTGCACTGGTTAGTAACCTCTTAAGCTCAATGAATGCACTATCACATTCTTTTGTCCATTCATACCTGAGCCCCTTGCGTTGCAAAGTGGTGATGGGTTTCTCTATTTTTGAGAATCCTTCCACAAATTTCTGGTAATAACCTACTAGCCCCATGAAGCTTCTCACCTCATGGGCATTTTTCGACACTGGCCACTCCATAATGGCCTTTACTTTTTCTGGGTCCATAGAGATTCCTTCACTGAAAATGATATGACCTAAATAGTGAATCTCTTTCTGGAAGAAGGAATACTTCGACAACTTCCCATATAATTTATTCTCTCTAAGTCAGGACAACACTACTCACAAGTGTTCCTCATGTTCTCTTTCGTTCTTAGAATAGATGATGATGTCATCTAGAAAGACTTGTACAAATTGATCTAAGTACTTCCAGAATAAGTTGTTCATGAGGCTCATGAATACTGTTGGAACATTGATCAATCCAAAAGGTACTACGATAAACTCGTAATGTCCAAACCGAGTTTGAAAGGCAGTTTTTGGGATATCACCTTCCTTAATCCTTAACTGATGATACCCTGATCGCAAATCGATCTTTGAGAATACCACTGCTCCTTTCATCTGATTGAAAAGGTCATCTATTCGCGGCATTGGGTACCTATTTTTCACTGTAGCACGGTTCAAGTCCCTGTAGTCTATACACAGTTGTAAGGATCCATCCTTCTTCTTTACAAAAATTACAGGTGTGCCCCAGGGTGAAACACTGGGCCTTATTAGCCCTAAGTCCAGTAACTCTTTCAACTGCATTTGCAACTCACAAAGTTCTGGAGCTATCATCCGATACGGAGTTTTGGAAATTGGTTCTGCACTAGGTTTTAGCTCAATAGTAAAATCAAGCTCCTCTTAGGAGGTAACCCTGGTAACTCGTTCAGGAAAACATCCTTAAATTCTGACAATACTGGGTACTTATCCAAGGAGGGTCCCTTCCTTTCATTCACTACTTCCACTACATACAATCAACACCCTTGGCTCAAGCATTGCTTAACCTTCATAGTTGATATAAAGCGTAACGACACTTTTCTCCGTACACCCTGGATCTCTACTAACCTTCCTTCGTCGTCGACACAAAGCACCCTCTTTGCGAAACAATCTACCATGGCTCGGTGAGCTACTAACCAATCCATTTCAATTATTAGGTCATATGCCCCAAGAGCAGTGACGTATACCTTCAACCTGGTAGTACACACTCCCAGGTCTACTATACAATTATCAACACTAGGTCCTACCGCTTGTTTTTCCCCTAAAGCCATCTCGACTTGTTTAAAGTCATTGTTCTCGTAGGCTTCCAACCCACTCTTTTTTAATGCAGATGGTGAAATGAAACTATCTGTAGCACCAGAATCAAATAAAATATTAACATTGATAGGATTTAGCGTACCTAACGAATCAACCACCATGGATTGATGTTTGGCCTGGCGATTATTAACCATTGCGTAAATCTGGTGGCTACTACTTGATATCCTCATCGGTTCCTTTCCTTCTCTATGCATAAACCCTTATTGTAACTCTGGGCAATCACGCTAGTAATGGGGTCCTCCACACCCCCAATAGGTAACATGAGATTGAACCTGTGCACTGTTATGTGACTGTCTCTGAAATGAGTTCCTTCCCCTGGAACCCCTACCCCTACTAGTTGTTCCCTGAGATGGTCGTGGACCTGTCTGCATTGTTGGTGATGAACGAGATGCTACACTTACTACCATTGAAATCCCTGCGGCGACTATCCTTGGAGCGACTCTGTTACCATATGGCAGTGGCCTTGAGCCCCCTCCCCTGGGAAATGTCCTCGAGGCCTTCCCTACAAATCGAGGATGATGCGGAAATGTTGGTCTTGTACCCCCGGTTAAGTTCATATGTTCCTCCGCATAACGCACATTTTCCACTGCTTCTGCTACTGAAGACGGTTTCCACATCCACACCATATCTCTTATCTTAAGGTTCAATGCATAGATGAAGCACTCTGTCTGTCATTGGTCATTATCCATATATGAAACATATTTGACCAGTTCCATAAATCTGATCTCATATTCTTCTATAGTTCTATTTCCCTATACTAAGGCATGAAATTCCCCTACCTATTGTTCCTCATAGCACACTGGAAAATATTTCCTTCGGAACCTCTCCTCGAAAAGTTCCCAAGATATTGTGTCTGGGGTAAGGTGTAGTTGTCTTTCCAGGTTGCCCCACGAGTTTAAGGCGCTGTCTCTTAAATAAAAAATTGTGATCTTCACCTTTGAGTTGGATGCATAGTCCCTTAAGGCAAAACACCTTGTCATGCCTTCCAACCATGCTTCCTCACATTCACTGGCGTGACCCCCGACAAACTCTGGAAGTTTGATCTTCTGCAATTCCTGTGTGATGTCTTCGGGTGGAGGTCCTCCCCTAAATCCCTTGACGCTTCTGGATTACCCATTCCAGACGGTGGGGGTTCCACTTCGGTCCCTGCTAGTTGTCACCCCTTTGAAGTCTCATAAATGGCCTCCAACGAGCGCAGTATGAGAGCTAGTTCAGGCGATGGTGGTGGTGGCACTGGTGGTGTTGGCGGTGCTTGCGACGATGCTCCCCTGCCTCGATTCCCTTGAGTCCTGACCGTCCTGTATGATTTAACCTACATCAACCAAAGTTGTCAGGGTGATTTCAAGGACATTTCAAATTGGTGCTACTCAAACTAGAAACAAGGTTAGGCGTAAGTTTTCTTTACTTGTCTTTAAACAGACATTACTCCTTTAGGGGATTGGCTAGGTTAGGATTAGTATTAAGCATCTAAGCTTGATTTCTTTGCCAAAAAAAAAAAATATTGGTTCCCTTGCCCTATAGCTATGCTAGCCTTACACCATACTCACCAATTCCTCTTGCTTACTCTCCTAGTGCGTATGCCGCCTCCTTCCCGCTTGTGTTAGTCTAAGTCCTTTTAACTTTTCACATACAACTAAATATCCTCTGATGCTTGACTCGTGAGCTTTTCCCTGGAACCTAGTGTTGGCGTTGTCGAATGTTGGATTGAGATTTAGCATTGACTTTGACTAGTGGAATGGAGTGGAGGGACTTGGCGCTTGGCTCGATGAGTTGTGTGTACGGTCTTGTGAGCCTGACGCTTGGACAATCGAAGTTTATACTTTGGGATACTAAGATTAGCAACACTAAATAAGCCTTTACCTTGATTTCCGGTGCATTCACTAATTATGATTCAACTTGGTTAGCTGGCTCCAGATCAATAGGTCAGGTAATAAGCCAGTTAGTCTTAACCTTCATACTGTATCTTCCAAATAATAATACCACTCTAATCCCTACAGTGTTACCATTAATCTAAATAAGTATAAGAATTTATTTGTAAAGACTTATGAGGGCACATTGGCGTTAGTGTTCTTGTTAAGGCGCTTCGCTTGGTAGGGGTCTTGGGTTCAAAACCCATGGACCTCAAAAATTTATACTTAACCCT
>ML783183.1:480785-513611 GCA_009831015.1 Picea engelmannii
ATTTACACAAGCGTATTAATACTTTTAAGAAAATTAATAAAACTAAAAATTAATATTACAAAAAAAATAATAATTATTATTATTAAAAAAAAGGTCTTACCTTCAGTTTCACGAGAGTTTAATGTGCTTCATGGCATTCGTTGGTAGCCTTTAAGGTCGGGCTTCTGGCATGAGGCCCACATGCCCGACCTCCAGCTCTCAGTACCAAAAACCTAAGTTGTTCCTTAACCCTAACGCTCCCTCACTTCTACCTCTTTCCTCTGCCGCCTCTCCACTCTGCTCTGTCCCTCTCGGCAGGCTCAATGCCTGTCTCTAAGCACTTGTTCTTGGGTGATGGCTTCTGTGTATAATGTTTTGCATTTGGCTTGGAGGCGAGTGAGCTCTCTCGTTCCTCTAGTTGTTGTGCGCTCTGTAGTTCCTCTTGGGATTCATGTTGGGTGCTAGGCTTGTATATTGTTTTGTTTCAAATTCGTTTTGCACAAAGACTTCATCGTGGGCTCCTCCTCATTGACAATTTGGTGTTCGGCAGAAGGATTTTTGTTATATGGCAGGTGCTTAGATGTTGCCAGAGCCATTTCAGAAGTCGTGTTGGCTAAGTGTTGGTGCATTGGCTATTGTTTTTTGGTTTTATTATTTATTTTTTGATAAAAAAAAATGTTTTGTGTTTGTGCGGCTCCTCAGCCATGGATGGGCATTGTGTTCGGGTTGTGTGGTGCAAGAACAGGTCCATGGGATCCTTCCTTTCAAATGACTTTGCTAGAACCATTCAGGGAGGGTGATTTAGAGAATACTCTAGGTCATCGAGACTACTGCGAGTGAAATTGTAGATAGCTGCATCTTGAAGATCGAAAATTCATATCTGGTCAGCACAAAGCTCCCAACCATAGTGAGAGCATGAATATTTGATAAGTGGGACGTTACATACGGGTTCTAAGCTTTGTGAGCTTGAAATATAAAAGATCCATTTCAATTTGTTTTTTTTTTCCACTACATTTTTTTTTATCTTGACAAGGCAAAAACGACAATAAATTCATCAACCATACAAAAAATTTGCTTCCATGTGAGTCTAGAATGTTTTTCACCACATGGGTTTTGAAATAATTAACCAAATCTGAGGCTAAGCATTCGATCTTGGCGCTTGTGCGTTGCTCTTGTGCATTGTTGATGACATGGTAGGATGGCAAGTATTTTCTCTCGGTGTTGAGTACGTTGAGATTGGCCCTCGACCAATATGGATGGGAAGTATTTTCTCTCGGTGTTGAGTACTTTGACATTGGCCCCCGACCAATATACTTTTTACTTTTTTTTTATATATAATATGGGTTTTGAAATAATTAACCAAAGGACATGCATTTCTAAACCTTGCAATCACATACGAAACTCCTTCTTTCTCTTCACTTCAGTTCAGAAACTTCAGAATAAAATCTTTTTGGGTTCTCTACATATTACCTGGGTAAATCAATGATGCACCCTATTGGGAGATGGCTTGGCTCTCTTGTTGCGGCGACTATATATATTTTGCGGGTTTATTATGTCCAGGGATTTTACATAGTCTCTTACGGATTGGGAATTTATATCTTCACTTTACTGATAGGATTTCTATCTCCTCAAGTGGATCTTGAATTGGAAGGGATGGAAGGGCCTTCTTTGTCAACGAAGGGTTCGGATCAGTTCAAGACCTTCATTTGCAGGCTTCCAGAATTTAAATTTTGGTTTCTTCACATTCCCAGTTCGTTTTCTTTTTCTTTTGGAGGAAGAATTATTATTATTTATTGTTTAATTGTAGTTTATTATTCTACAGGAAGCTTATTATTGCAGTTTGTCTTTGCTACTAGTTTTGGGTTTGTTGCTGGTTCTTTCTTCTTTCTATAGGAACGTCGTAGACAGGGCATGTGTAGATTCATTCTTGGAGTTATTTTGTATTTTTCCACGCTTCCTCACCCATGATGGGAGAGTCTATTTTTCCCTTCCTATATTTGAGAAGATTGTGTTTGAAATTAGATTCAAATTAGATTGAAATGGGATGTCATGGGACTTCATATAACTCAACCAAGTAGTATAGATGAATCAAGATTTCCTGAGATACAAGATGGCAATTCTTTCTTTATATTCCTAAGTCATTTAGTCATTAAAAATATAAAGTTAAAACTAAAAGGAAGGAAGCTTCAATTGCAGTTTAATTTCTCCTTGTACGATATAGTTACTGGGTTAATCTACAGGAAGCTTATTATTTTTTTATTTTTAGTTTTTTTAAAGTGAAAATTGTTTATATATATATATATGTATGTATGTATGTATGTATGTATGTATATAATAATACTAAAAATTGTGTGCTTGTCTTATAGGTTAGGTGGAGCTGGAGCTCAGATTTTCATCAATTAAGGGTTTCAGGGTTTCACCATAGCTAAATAGAAGTGTTTAAATTCTGGGTCGGTAGGTAGGCCCTTGGATCCAGATTTTGAACTAGGGATTTGATACCATGTGTAGTGCCTGTAAATACTAATTTTGATATAATTCATTTAAATCACACAAATAACTTAATCACTGACATATACACAATATTCAACAGAGATTAACATTTAACTACAGCATAAAAAAAAACTTAGCACTTTCATAACAAATTACTTGCTTCTGATGCTAATTTCTACCGGTATGATTGTCCCTTCCCTACTGCCTTTTTGTTGCCTTGCTGCTTCCTGATGCGCTGATCAACTCTGCCCAAACTGTGTTTCCTCCCTGCCATCTAGGAGTACCCTGTTCAACTTCCTAGCTCTAGGATACCATAAGGCTATCCTGGCCCCCCCATAATGATCCTCCCCCCGACTGCAGAACTCAAACTCCCCCACCAGAAAATCCAAGAGAACCCTCAAAAAAATAATCCCTTCTTCCGTAAGCCTCCTCCCGTTGTATCCCCCCCTTCACCGACCCTTTCCTCCTCATTCATTTCCTTATCCATACATTCATTGTCTTATCCTCTTAGTTAATGTCTTATCTGATTATTTAATGTTTCTTATCCTTACATTCAATGCTTCTTATCCCCTCCATACACGTAATCCTTTAATTAAACAATTAAATTTATTAACCCTCTTAAATATAATACCCATGTCATTGAATGTAATAGTTAATTAATTAATTAATTAATCAAAATTATAACAATTAATTAATTAATAAATATTTAATTAATATTATTATACCAATCTTTGTTTAGTTAATACCATGTTAGAAAAATTAATTACCTAATAAATTTTTACTTAATAATCTCTAAGCATATATTCAACTAGGGTTGTTACATGTAGTAGTTCCACCTCAACATAAAGTATAGAATACAAAGTACAAACCTTGATGATTTTAGGGCCTTTCCCTAAAATCATAATAACTTTTACAACATGGAAAAGGTTCTTTTAGGACAGTTCCAACTTTACCTATTAAAGCTTTATGTTTACCTATTAACAAAATAACCTAAAAACATCATAATAACATTTTATTTCTAACTAATAACAAAATAACTTCTAAAAAAAAAAACCTTGATGATTACAAAATTATTTAAAACAAAAAATTTGAAATAAAATCTAAAATATCTTAATAAATAATTTTAAACAAAATTTTTAAATATATTTTTTTTAAATAAATCTTTAAAAAAAGAAACCCTAAATTTGACTAAACTAAACTACCTTTACTTATTAAACCTAACAACATCATAATAACCTTTTCTTTCTAACTAAAAACAAAAGAACTTATAAAAACAAAACATTGATGATTACAAAATAATTTAAAAACAAAAAAATTGAAATAAATCTATAAATTTGAAATAAAATCTAAAATATCTTAATAAAGAATTTTAAACAAAAATTTTAAATATTTTTTTTTTAATCTTTAAATAAAAACAAAACCCTAGATTTCATTAAACTAACTCTAAAATTTTCATCTAAAACTCTAGCCGACACTAAATTTCCCTGCCTAACTTAGATATTTATAACCCTCTCTTTTCACAATTAATCCCATGCTTCTTATCGTGATGATGGATCCTAATATGGATCTGAAACGCCGACACTCTATTTATAATACTGTGGTTTTTCCGATTTTGCCTAAAAATACTCCTCACCACATAAATCTCATCAATTTGGTTCTTTTTCTTTCTCTATTATATTTCTCACTTGAATAACATATATTTTGCAGCCTTTACTAATACACTTTTTAAATTGCATTGCCGATATTTGTCTAACAGAAAATGGTTTACTAATTCCTTGCATTGTTCTTGATATTCCTTTTTTTATCTTTGTATACCATTTTTTTTTCATAACGTTTCGGTACAATTTTATGTTTTTCTAACTATTGGTCCTAAAGTCTGCACCTGATTGCTAAAGGGAAGATCTAGGCCACCTCAAGTTTTGGAATGGTTGTTTTTTTGGTTATTTGATTTTGTTGGTCAGTTGGAGGGTTGGTTTACCAAAACAAGAACATGGCTGGGTTGGAAAAATGATATGGAGGAGGGTCCTCTTTGGCTGGTGGCACACAAATGACAGACAAGTGAGATAATAGAGGAAAGAACATGAGGAAACAACAAACCTCTCAATGAATAATCTATTGTAAGAAGTTTAATACTTAAAATATTATTCCAAGGCATTAACCATGTATAAAAAACACAATTACTCCCACAGGTTGCAATAGAAACAAATATTCACCAAAGCATTAGTTGTTTTACAGGTTGCATATCAGTAAATACAAGTTACACGGTAGCTGAAGGAAATGAAATGTACTTTGCACAAATCAAATACTGCATTCAAGAAAAGATAAACAAAACATGTAGATTTGGACACAAACACATTGCCATCAAGAGTATATTCACCAGGTTGAGAGATTTAATCCATGCATAGAATAGTTTCATCCAGTTTGATGTATTGATATTCTTTTCCCAAAAATGGAACCTTCAAAACATACAAAAACTACACATTTATCAAAATTGCAGAGGCTCTCATCCATTTTGAATAGATGCTTAACTCTACATTATCAGTTGAAGAACAACTTATTAACTTAACTAAATATTGTTGGAGTATAGTAATGTATACTTTGAGCTTGACTTAATAAAAAATGAGTGGTTCATATCACACATAAATGACCACTTATTACTCCTTAATCTAAAAGATTTTGGCAATTAAACAAATAAAAAATGATACTAGAAATAAAACTAGACTGATGCATTGGTTGGAGTGAACTGAAATCTGACACAAATAAACAAGGAGTGACATGAATTATTTTTGTATCGAGCACAGGTACCCATGCACGTTGTTGGAGGCCACTGCAAGATAACTGGGTGTGTTGGTAGCTTCTTCAATCACTCCTTCAAATTATCTCCTTTAGAAACAAACAAGTCTTATGGTGCTTCTTTTGGAGTCTTTGATATTTATTTTACATTCTAGAGTACAATTTATCCAATTTCTGGTTATGGTGTTGCAAAGTCTAGACTTGCAGCTTAAGTTTATGCACTTTTTGGTTGTCATCAACCTTCTCTGTTTTGACCTCGATCTGTTTCTCCTTCATTTCTTTCTCTGTGCTAAAATTGTTGTGGTCATCTAGTGCTTTGATTTTAGTTCTCATACTATAACTATGTATAACTTCAAGCACTTTCCCTTTAGTTCCTTTAGTGTACCGCTGAACTCCCACAGTGTTATCTTTAACTTCTAGTTTGATGTCTTGGAAATTGTGGCAAGGATCCCCTACATGTGGAAAGGTGCCAATAGAGTCTTTCTCGAGATCAAGCCCATAATCTTGTATTCCCCATTGACTCGAGTCTGCAAGATACTCATTTTTCACTGTCACAAATGGTGTTTATGTAGCCTCATTCTCACTAGAATTTGATTTTTCTCTTTTCACTATCATACCATTTAACATATTCGCTTCCATTTCCTCCATGCTAGCGAATTCGGGACTATTATCATCCTTGATCAGAATCGACTGGGGGTCCTTTAGTGATAGTTTGAACAGAGCTTTGGAGTTCAACCTCAACTAATTCGTAATTCGAGTCTTTTTGATAGTCTTTCTTCGAAATTCATTGTTTTTCTCACCCTTCCTCTTCCTATCCTCTATGGTTGGAGGAGATTTTTTAGGTGGAGCTTCTATAGTAACAACCTTTTATTTAATGACTTCCTTGATGCACGAACCAGGTCCAATTTTCCCTCTCATTCGAGTCACAGGGTTATTAGCCTGTTGCTCGATGGGGGTTTTTTGGTCTTCCTCTGAGTCGTAGGATGACATAGACATTTGTGGCGTCCTAGTGCAAGTGGGTGAACACTGGAATATTTTCCACTCTTGTTTTATTTCCCTTTTATTGTATATGACCTCAATTGCATGCATGGGGGATCCTCTATGGGGTTTTCTATATTTTTTGTTTTAGGGGCATATTTCTCGTTTTAGGGCCTTTCCCTTTACTGATTTTTCTTTTGACAAGCTTCATTGAGCTCCCAGGATCTAAAGAAACCCCAACCTTCCTCACTTGCATCACCTTCATTTTGTGAATCAGGGACTTGCTCCCATTCATTCAATCCCATAGAATTCAAAAAATAGTCCCAAGGCATTTCCAGTTCCTCCAGAGAAAAATTTACCAACAATTTAATCAAGACTTGATGGTACAAACTTTTGTGGGAGGATTCATGGTGACCTTGAGCCCTCTTGGCCATTTTGGTTAGACATTGAAGTAGGTAGAATGGTAAGTTAATATCTCTCTCTCCACTTAGTTGCATAAGAAAATGAAGGTGATAGCACTGAATAATGTTGAATCGACCCTCACCTGTGATATATATCTATACTATTGTTAGGGACCCTTTCCATTCATCCTTTATCCATGACACATCAGTTCCTTGGCTCCATTTCGATTCTTGGTGCTCGAGAACCAGGAACTTGTTGCAGAGATCGGGAGGTATCTTTCCTTTATTGAACCATTGTTCCCCACAGACAGGGAGAGTCCAAGATTCTCCAATGAAATGTTATGTGACATGAATCCAGGTATCTTTGAGCAAGGGTTGGAAGTCATCGAATTTATACATGAAGAGCATGGGCAAGCATGTTTGGTGTCCTTGAAATGTGCGCAAAAAATCATACCACTTAGCCTTTACGAAAATGTCTTTAATTTTGGGTATGGCTTCGAACAATTCCAGGCCCTGTGGCTTGGTTCTGTTCAATTTCCATCATTTGCAAGGAGGAACCATGCTGGTAAAAGTAGTTGTGATGGAGATAATGCAATGAACGCATATTCTTCATATCGAAACCAATTCCTGTGTGTTGCTAACCCTTCGTTCGAGTTGTAATGGCCATGATGAACTAGTATAGTTCTCATGATCATAATTGGTGCTATGTAATGATGAAACTGAGTGTAATATGGTGTGGAAGCATTGTTCTATGATCGTGCACATAGAAATTCACAATTCAAATGGTTGAAATATTCAAAACAACATATTAAATTATAAACTGATTTCAAATTAGCGCACCAATCCTCATTTGCAAGAATAGTCGCATTCTTGCAATCAACTGTATTATGCATATAAAACTCTGTTATACCTCCCACGAGATCAACCTATGACAAATTTGATGAAAATTATTTCAAACCAAATCAATAACATGCAATTATCCCTCAATAAAACCACAAGATGGTGCAAAAAAAAATGGATTAGGAGAGGTAATGATAAAAATGAGTTATTCAATAATGAGGGACCAACTTTAACCAACATAAAATAAATGATTTGTAATGAATTTATAGGGAAATGAGAGAGGAGGGGTAGGGGTACATACTTAGGTCTCAACACTAACCAGTCCATTCCACTAAGTATGTCATATGATCCTTGTTGGGTCTCAGAAATGTCCTATTTCCATCCACCTTTCCCTTCATCATTCTTCACATTTCATCGCCCCATTAACCTTTCATGATATCATTTTCATAAATATACTTGGGTTTCACCTTATTACTCTCCACTTTATTCATTTTAGTATTAAAAGGGAATTTGCGATTAAATGTTAGAAAATCAACATATTTTCATATATATCGCAAAAATGTGTGAACTTTGTAATGTGTAGGAATATGAGAAGGATTAATTCAAAGGGACTTCTTGAATACTTCCTCCACCATTTCAATATTTGAGGAGATAATTCAAGCCCATTCCAAGGAGAATATCATGGAAATTTGGTTGGAATATCTTATCCAGTATGTATGAGAGATATGTGTGAGGATTTGAAGGGATTATATTTTGTAATAATGGGAAAATGGTTGAGAGAATAGTGGATCTGTAATTATGAGATGGTTATCTTATCTTCAAGGCTATCATGTATAAAGAGAATGCTCTCTCTTCATCAGGATTCAATTTAGAGTAGTAATCATTGAGTATTAGTTAGGATGACAAAGAGAGTAGTCATTAGGATTTGAAAGAAATGGATTCTTAGCTTTGATTCATGGTTTTGGTTTTCATGCTTTCATTATTTTGTTATGAAGATTGATTTGATTATTGTAATGTAAGATTGCTTCATTGGCATGAGATCACATATGTTTTTGTGTCATTCAACTCTTCACATGTTGTATTTGTTTTTTCTTCATGTAGTTCTCCATTTCTAGATTAATTTCATTTACGCAATTTCTCATTCCTAGATTAATTTCATTTACGTAATTTCTCATTCCTAGATTAATTTCTTTTACGCAATTTCTCATTCCTAGATTAATTTCATTTGCGCAATTTCCCATTCCTAGATTATTTTCAATTCCAAGTCATGTGTTTCAATTTCTTGCATTAGATTAATGATTAAATTCCAGTCATAGCTTAAACATTAGATTAGATTAGTCTTGCTTCAATCTTGCATATACTTTGTGTGTGCTTCATAAGTTTACGAACCTCAGATTGACAAATTAGATAGTTGGGCAAGTACTACAATGCAATTAATTCAACATTAGTTAGGCCCAATGTAACGACTGTCATTCCCTTGTTACAATTATTTTTCCCTTTACAGGAAATGTCGTTCATTTGAATAGACCAATTGTCGTTCCTTTTACGGTTGTTGTTCCTTTACAGGTGTTGCATCTCTACAGGCTGGGTATTGAAAATGGAAGGTAAGAACCTATGTAGGGAACAAGTAAATACATGTGCCAGCGCCTACCTTCAGCTGATGCGTAGAGGTTGTTTTTAGGACATCTTTAGATCCCAACAATCCTAAAGGTAACAAATTAAAATTTATCTTTATATCCTGACCATTTATATTCATCTCACAAATCGTGATGCAAACGTGTGACCTCCTAGTCTCTGGATCTTTCACACAAGCTGAATTGGCTCTCAAATCCTTGTTGGATTCTCCTCTGATGCACACATGTCCTTTCATTTCTAATTTCTAGGCCCAACACAAAACCCGCCTGGTTCTTATTCTAAGCTCCCTTTCTCCTCTCTATAGTAAACCATAGGTGCTAGCCCCTTTACCCTGATAGAATTGCATATGATATTGGGCTAGATCCACGTTTTGGCCAAAAATATGTTGTTTATAGCTCCAGGACTCTGACGCTCTAGAGGATTTACCAAAATTCACAACACTCTATTCAACTAAAAATCCTTTGTGCAGATAGAATTTTCCACATGACCTCGGGCTAAAACCTAGGGCTTAGCTGAAAGGTGCTCTGAAGCTTCAGCGCTCCGTGAACACTCACAAAAAAAACAAACGTCAATCTCCCATAGTGTTTACCTCTCGAAATCGATCATAAATTAATGTGATCAACAACTGTGGGTTTTATCCCATACTTCTAGTTTCCCATCCTTAAACGGTCAAATCTAATGGCTCGCAGGGATCCTTGCCTCTCCACGGTCTATGATGGAGATTAAATATGGGACCTTGGGCTTCAAATTTCCCTGGATCAAAAAACACATTGGAAAAACTATAGGATCGTCGAATCTATAAACCGTTGAGGGTTTGAAGATCAATGATGCACGCTCCTCCCTAATTAATGGTGGGGATTTACTATATACTTCGGAGCTTCGGTGCTTCCTACTCCAAACAATATGACGACCAAACTCCTAGAGTAGTGAAATTATGAATCCTGAATCGTCATATCTACAACCCATGTTCTCTCCACTTGATCTACGACTAAGATTTACTCCAAGACTGTGGAGATTAGGGGCTCCATGAATCCAACAAAATAACCAATTCGCCCAGATAGATGAAGTGTCGAATCCTAAAATCTAAAGGCCTCGTGGATCTATGATTGTCGTTCTCCTCATCCCAGATCAATAGCTGGGAAATTTTATTACTTTTCTCCATTCTCTCCTTTTATCAAGTCTTGATCCAATGGCCTAGATAAAATATGGCGACTGATCCGATCGTTGCTGTAGCTTTCTCCTCCATTGTGGCTCCACTTCCTCAAAGGAATTTTCTCAGTTTATCAGAGGCTTAGCCTTTGATTTATTCTTGTAGGGAAAACTCCTTGGACTCTTCTTACTGTCATAGATCAATATCTCTCCTGATATTGGAAGTTCTATGGTGCACACTTACGCTATCTCCTCCCAGCTCGTATTTTCTTTGAACTTCAAATGGGTTTGACCCTTTGTTCCTTCAATTCCCTCCTGGCACTTTTTTCTCTTCCACCTGAGATTAATCAACACTTTAATGAAGTGTTGTCTTCTTGTACTCCTTGCACTGACTTCCTATCCCTCCTGAGATTTTTTTTGGTTATGATATGCCCACTTGGCATGCTCCTCCTGAACTCAAACCTGAGTTCTTGCACACTCCTTGCATTGGATTTTCATAGTTTTCAAATAAATTTGGTGTGTAGTCCTTGCATAGCCTTTGGAGCCTAGAATACTCATAAATTCACATAGATAGGGAATTTAAATATTCTACAAAGATAAACATACATTTACTCACAACATTCAAAAACATGCACATATATTCATATACATTCACACAGACACACAGAGTTACTTGGAAATAAACTCAAATTTCTATTAATTATGAATGTTTACAATATTTTACAATATTTATAGTGCTGGAATGCAACAAAGTATTATATATTCTCTTCTCCTCCTCTCTCTGAACTCTCCTAATATATTTATAGAGAGTAATAATAATCCTCCTGAATACATTGATCCTCATACAAAAGAGGGGCTTCTCGATATCTTCTCTCAATTCTCCTATGCTACGTTGGCTGCTGACTTGGTCACTGAGTGGGAGTGATGCAACTACATTAGACTCCTCTGGTGACAAAATCATGAGCTCCTACTCATGGCTCCCCTGTTGTTGGTATTGAGATCCTCCAGGGTCCCAAACTTTGACTCAGAGTTTTATATCTTCTCTTCCTCGCTATTATTTTCGTTGTCCTACTTCTACTACAGGATCTCCCGCTAGTTTCCAAATCTTAGGTTGTAGGTATCCACTGTTCTTTGCACTGTAGTCTTCTTTTGTCAGCCCCCATCAGTTGATGACTTTCCCCTTTCTTGTTGATGTTTGTCTCTGTTGAGACACCTTCACCATTAGCCTTTCCACCTCTTCAATTCCCTTGTGTGGCCTATCCTTTGGTTGGTCCTTCTTCTATAGTTATCTTCTTCCCTGTGGGAATATGAATTGTTGTAGGATGCTACTCCTTATTCTTTATAGCTTCATGAATTTTACTTTCTTGGATTCTTTCTTATTCATTCTTCATGACCGCATCCCTCTGGAAGTATTCCTTTGTCTCTGGATTGTTTAACCAATCCTCCAACAACTTCAACTCTTTCTCCCACTGAGTTAGCATTGCATCTAAATGGTCCTCTTCATTTTCTCTCCTTTGGCCATATCCATGGGCCAATTCTTCTTCTGGTTTCCCCTGCACCATTTTGTCAAAAACATGAGCCTATGTAAATATCACTCCAAGGGATATGTTGATCCCTCCTAACATCATACTGCAATGATGATGATCTTCTCCTCCCTCATTCTCCTTGAGATTTGAATTATTAAAATTATCATCATATTCATTCACGTGGCTTGCAACCCCACATGAATATGCATGCTCATGAGGCTTCTCTCCTACCTCTCTCTCTTCTTCTATCACCACTCCTTGTTGATATGAACTCTCCTCTGAGTTCCTCAGACTCTCAGATAGTATCATATTCCCTTGTCTCTCATGGAAATATGAATTCTCCCTTATCCCCCCTTGGAATTCCTTGAGATATTCAACTGATCTATTCTTATCATCCTCATCTCCATCAATGCTTTCCCCAATCTCAAGTTGACATATTCTTGACATCTCATCTATTGACAGCCATCCCTTCGAATCATGGTCTTTGAGTCTTGCACTCTCCTTTTCCTCCAAATCACTTTTTCTTTTCTTTATATATTTGAGGTATTCTCCTTGCCTCTTCTCTTTCAACTAGTAGCATACTTTATCCATGGCTAGGCTTGTCAATTTACATATCCTAGGCATAATTCAAGAGACCTATTTTATAATAGGTAATAACTATGTTTATAAAACATGTAAGTGATATACTTCATAATATCAAGAGTTAAACATTAGCGACCATAGGGTTGAACCTAGGGGTCATAACCTTCTAAGTCAAGGATACTACATGCTAGGGTTTGTGACATTTCATAGCAATATACCATGTTAAAAACTTACGATAAGAAAATAGTAATGTAGTCGTGAGCCTATTAACATAACCATTGATCCAAAGTTACACGTATTCATAGCCTTTAAGTGGTTTGTAAAGACATAAATGTGGAGGATGCTAGGACGGTGTTATTGGATAAATTGGTAGGTGCAGACACTAACTGATATTCCTAGATCCACCTAGATCTAGAACAAAACACACCAGAACATGACGCTTTCCTTAATTTTTAGATATTGAATTTACTAACTAAAGAGGGATAGGTGACATACCGTTTAAATGTCGCTTCCTCTCTCCATTGTCATCCTAGATCCGTTCCAACGCGCATACAATGGTGAACCTGCAAATGAACACAACCAACCAAAGTGATAGTAATAGAATAAACTCAATATAAACCTATGTATGTGATCAAGGAATCATACAATAAAACACAACAAGCTTTATAGGAAAGAAAAATAATACTGTATCATATTAAATGTGAAAGAGAGGTTACAACCATGGCCTTGATGTCGTAAGGTCCCTTCCAACTGTCCTTCATTCCCCACACACTTACACTTCAAGAATTATGAGATCATCGATCTGATAATATCCACAATCTATCTTGACAAAGTGGCTCATCTAGCCAAGCTAACAATCTCCAAAGCTCAATCCAATCCAAGCTAATCCAAAAATATCCAAAGCTTAACCTTTTCCATGAGAGCTCCTCTCCTTTTATAAGATGAAGATTATAAGGTGAGGAGGTTAGGATGATCCCACCAAATCATGAAAGAAAGCAAAATCCAAACCATTAAGATGTCACCTCACTATGGAAGTTTCTCCTTCTAGAAGCATCAAGAAGATGCTCATTTTTCCCACATATGAGCATTCTCGCACCTTGCTTATAGAGCAACCTGCGAACCTCTCGCATCCAAGCTATGGTGCAGCCTGTGTGAATCAGGCATTCTCTCACCTTGCCTATATAGAAACCTACAAACATACTCTTTAATAGGGTTCTTACAAAGGAGAATGCAACTTCTTTTCTCAGGAAAAGTTCTTCTCTCCTCTTTCTTTGGGAATTCAGGCCACTGACCCCTCTGAAGACTACAGATAGGTTTACATCATTAATGGTCATAGGGATGATGAAAATAATGTGTAACAGAGAGCCCCCCAAAGTATGAAGTTAGAATAGAGTGATAGCTGAAATACGTTGTCGAGTGTGTGTAGGGAACAAGGAACAGTCGACCGAAAACCTTCCAGTAAACAAGGAAAACCGTACAATAATATATCATCACTGAGGTAGGAATTCCCATACTCAAAATACAAATGACTCAGAGCATAAATGATGACATGAAAAGATCCATGTCAAGTAACACAAGGTCATGGCCACCAAACATACACCGTGGATCCATGCCATTATGAATCAAATCTAAACATAGCCACTAAAAATGGACTGTGGATCTATGTGTTAATGTTTCAAATTTCAACATAGCCACCAGACATACAATGTGGATCTATGCAACAGTACACTGAATATACTCCAACGCAACTTGGATCTGTCAGAAAATATCCAGGGTCTTCATCTCCACCACTCTATAGTACGAATCTAACCATGTGAATACATGTGCTGAAGTCGAACATGGTAGAAACCACTTGATTACTGATCATTATTGTATACCATTAACAAGTGCGAGGTAAATCACCATTAATGTCAATGACTCCCAAGGTACTCTGGTACAATCCAACGAATGTGAATCAATGAGCTGAGGTCAAACGCTCGATGGAATCTATCGATCAGGGGTCGATAATGAAAACCCACTATCGAAAGCGAGAAAACCTTCCATTGATGAATGCAAGTTCCAAGGTACCAACTAGTTTCTATGTCTAATTCCTGGATAATGATTTGAATTCGATAGGAAAAGACTCGTCATAGAAGGGACTTAATGTATCCCCCATCAATGACATGAAACAAGTAACAATATCTGATGTAGATCAGAGTAACAAGTGATTCAAGACTAACTCAGGGATGGTCGATGCAATAGAAGGATTAAGGACTGCAGAAATGGCTGACACAATAGAAGGATTTCTGGGTTGAACTTATTTTTTGAACATATTGATGACACGACAACTGTCTTGGAAACATTGACTCAACAACATGGATCATAGACCAATTTGTAATCTTATAAGGAGTATGATCAAGAGACGAGTGGATTTTCCAACCTAGACACAAGGCGAGTGAAAGGGTGTCATGTTCAAAAGCGACTCTTCCATGGAATACAGGTTTAGACATATTTCTTTCCTAATTTTTTCCCCCACCATTTCTGGTGAGTACCTATTTATTTTTATGCAAGCTTGAGGAGGATAACATATGCTTGTAATGTAAGCTCATCCTTCAGATGAGTCCCTCAGAGTATGTTTAATGAACCCTAGGAAGTAGTGGTTCGGTCCCATATAGGCCTTTTGATGTTTGTTTTACGAGTCCAAATAAAGAAAACTCAGGGGTTTTTCATGTTTAGAGAGTCTGCAAAACACTTAAAGAAAACTCAGGTCCCATATCGGCCTTTCAATATTTGTTTTAGGAGTCCAAAGAAAGAAAACTCAGGGGTTTTTCATGTTTATAGAGTCTAAAAAACACTTAAAGAGAACTCTCTCAGTTCCTTTTTCATAAAGTAGTCTGATGAGACCCAAAAAGAGATAAACTATCGCTCAATAGATGTTTTCTTCAAATACTTTAAAGAGCGTGAAAAGAACAAGGTCGCTTGACAATCTTTTCGTGTTTAGAGAGTCTAAAAAGAGATTAAAGGGAACTCCAGTGGGTTCCTTTTTCGTATAACCTTTACGAGTCTGAAAAAAGTGATAAAAGTATACTCGGTTACATTCTCATTGATTTACGAGCACATGAAATAACAAAGACTAAGCTCGGTAACTTGTTCGCATGTATTAATGAGAATGAGAAATAACAAAGACTAAGCTCAGGATTGTTTTCATGTTTATAGAGTCTAAAAACCACTTAAAGAGAAATATCTCAGTTCCTTTTTCATAAAGTAGTCTGATGAGACCAAAAAAGAGATAAACTATCACTAAACATACATTTTCTTCAAACACTTTAATGAGCGCGAAAAGAACAAGGTCGCTTGGAAATCTTTTCATGTTTAGAGAGTCTCAAAAGAGCTTAAAGGGAACTCCAATGGGTTCCTTTTTCGTATAACCTTTACGTGTCCAAAAAAGTGATAAAAGTATACTCGGTTACATTCTCATTGATTTACAATCACGAGAAATAACAAAGACTAAGCTTGGTAACTTATTCTCATGTATTAATGAGTATGAGAAATAACAAAGACTAAGTTCGGGATTGTTTTCATTTTTACACAAGCTTTAAAACAAAACAAAACTATGCTTGGACTTGGTTTCATTTTTACAAAATCTTGAACTAGAGGAAACTACGCTTGAGGTAGGTGGTTTCATTTTTACACAAGATTGAACCATAGAAAACTATGCTTGGACTTCCCAACGCATAACACATGGATGGTTGGTACTTAGCCCCCAACTTAAGAAACTAGCGGCTCTAAATTCAGCATGAAGTCCAGAGGCTGAAAGCATTGCCCACCAAGCTTTGTTTCATCCAACTGTGAAGGAGAATGAAATGAAGCTTCAAATACTATACGTAGGACTTGACCCAAATGAACAGGGGGAAGTTGTTTCATTTTTTAATGATCTTGACACATGATAAGAACTATGCTCAAGAATCCAAGCTCAATCCCTAGACCTATGTTTCATTTTTTTATGAGCTTGACAAAAAAACAGGAACTATGCTCATAACCTCTATTTCATTTTTTAACGAGGTCGCCAAAGAGATGCAAAAACTATCCTCACGACTCTAGGTATAAGCCCCAAGCATTTGTTTCATTTTTTAACGAGCTTCACACAGAAACATGAACTATGCTCATAAGATTTGTTTCATTTTTTAACAAGGTTGCTACAGAGACATGAAAACTATCCTTAGCTGGTTTCATTTTTTAACGAGCTTGGAAGAAGAAAACTATGCTCAAAGTTGGTTTCATTTTTTTTAATGAGCTTGAAATCAGAAAATTATTCTCAAAGACCTCTGTTTCATTTTTTAACGAGGTTGCCTCAGAGACACAAAAACTATCCTCGAGTCTCTTCTTGATCATGGATTCCAAGAGAACAATGCTCTGGAAGGACACCATGTCAAGGGACAAAACTCAGTCATGGCTTCCAAGAGGTCTTCACTGGAAGGAAGAAACACACTCTGGAAGGACACCATGTCAAGGGTTGTGACAGGAGTAAAGAGATCAGGCTCTAACAACCCTATCGAAGATATCACCATGTCCACTATTGGATCTAAGTCATCAGAAGTTGAATCCATGGGAGACAACACCACATAATTGACCTGTGGTGGGGGTGATACCATCTTCATATAAGAACCATTCAGGGAGGCAATCCAGTCAGGGTCAATGAATGAAAGTTGATCAATAGTCACAACCCATCCATTGTGAGGGAAAGATATCACACAGAAAAGAGTAGACACAATAGCTTTCATGGCATAGACATAATCTCGCCCAAAGAGTAAAGAAAAATCCAAGGGGTTTTGTACTACCATGATGTCAATAAATACAGTTTTCCCTCCCAAATTTACAGGAAACTGATGAAGGGTCCCAAAAGGTTGACTAGTTCTTCTGTTAAAAGCTAACACATTCTACGTAACTAGCGCAAGTGGAGGACAACCCAAATCTTGCCAAGAAAAAGAGGAAAAAATATTAACGGATGCACCTTCATCTATCAGTGTCTGAGGAACGTCTCGACCACAAACCTGTACTGTAATCTGGAAAGGAATGTGAGAGGGAAGACAAGGTCTAGTTAACACACCCCAATCAAAATAGATGGCCTCATAACTTGGAGGGGGTTTCATGGGAGAAGAAGGAATAGCCCCCAGCATCGTAGATTATGTATCAACAAGAAAAATATGGGCAGTATCAGGTTTACTCTCTAGTCGGAGAGTAGGATCAACCAATGGAGAGATCAGATCGACCACTTGGGTTTCATTCTCCAAGGGGAGAATGGGGCCAATAGGTGGAAACAGATTGACCACTTTGTTTTCACTCTCTAACGGGAGAGTGGGGTTGATCGAGGATGGGATCGGATCAACCACTTTGTTAACACTCTCTAAAGGGAGAGTGAGATCGACTGAAGATGGGATCAGATCGACCACTTTTTCAACTTTTTCAATTAAAGACGTGACCAGATTGACGACATGATCAATCAGATTGACCGGCAATATGTCCGGAGTGTGTTGTCAGGGATTGCAGTTTGCACAGGACTTGGTTTTTTCATTAATGTTAAACTTTAAAATTCCAAAGGGGGAGTTTGTTGATAAATTTGCATAGGCACCATGGGTTAGTTTGTACAGGTACAATGGATCAGTTTTCATAGGCACTGTGGATCAATTTGCACAGGCACAACTTGAATTTCAGAGATCGAAGATTACCATGGATCAATTTGCACAGGCACAGCTTGGATTTCGGAGATTGAAGATTAACCATCACATGATTCTGAGAATTTCTATTTCGGGATTCCGAAAGTTTCTATTTCAGGATTTTTTCATGATAAGCAAAAACTTCAACATCACGAAGTCCCCAATGCCGAAATACTGAAACCATGACTCACATGATTCTGGGAGTTTCTATTTCGAGATTTCGGGAGTTTCTATTTAGGGATTTTTCCATGATAAGCAAAAACTTCAACATCACAAAGTCCCGAATGCCGAAATATCGAAACCATGACTTAATCTGAGTTGTTGATCAAAGGGAGATCATGGACCATTGATTTGACTCCATTTCAGATTTTCAGATATCGGTATTTTGAGGAGTCAAGGAAGCAACTCATGACAAGAATGATGAAATCGTGAAATGAGAAACCACTCCATTTCATAGTTTTGGATAACGAGTGTTGGAGGAGTCTAGAGTCGAGACTCTTCATCACAGGAGTCTTGAAGTTGCAAAATGCAGAACGCCGAAATCTCGAAATAGGCACATCAACAAAGACTCCATTTCAGAGTTTCGGATACTGGGAGTTGAAGGAGTCAAGAGTCGAGACTCTTCATCACAGGAATGCCAAAATGGCGAAATGAAAAATTCCAAAATGCTGAAATGAAAAACACATTTTAGTTAAGCCCAAGGTCATAGCCAGTGGACATATGGTTTAAGAACAAGTGTCTTGCTAAAGCGCTCGAGGGTTATTCTATGCTGATACAAAACAAATATATGATCATCGAACGGTGTTGGTTAAATATTTAAACTGATCACGTGGCTACTGTTCTTCTTAAGGCCTTGACCAATAATAATCACTGTAAGGTAGTTATTCAGTTATTATAACTGAATCTTTGAAGCCTGAGGGTTCGAGTGCACACTCTAAATGTACAGGGTAGAAATAAGTGAAATTTGGTGAGATGAAGGTTGGTGTGTATGGAATTAATGGTACATCTATAGCTATAAGGTAAAATTCATTTATGTAAATGAATATAAAACTGAAATAAAATCATACAAGAACAGTGAGAAGAAATGATGAAGATATAGCAGACATCAAGGGGAGAAGAATGGATTTTGATATGATTATATAAACAGAGAGGACTTGAATGATAAATCCTTTGCCAGAGAAGATAAAGAGTTGGTTTGTAGGTTCTTAGTGATAGAGAAGGATTCCAAGGTGGTAGGGAGGAGCAAGGGGAGACTATAAAAGTCTCCTGTATAAGTTGGTGCTTGTACATCTGGGAGTTGTAGCTTCCATTCAGTAGGTGCTGAAGAAACAGAGGTAGCAACCTCATTTGGGTTGTAGCTCAAATAAAATAATAATGTAAAGAGGAGTTGGAGCTTGCCTTTCATTCATAAGAAGAAGAGGTTTTTCCCTTTTGGTTTTCCTCATGAAAAATCGTTGTGTCACTGTTTCATTTATGTGATTGTATATTTATTGGTTAAATGTATTATTGCAAGTTAAATGTTAAAGGCATGATTTATTGATTAATAAGTAATATTATTATAAAATGAAATAAATTTTATACAACTGATTCAACCCCTCTCTTAGTTTATTTATCTTGTACAACAATTGGTATCAGAGCAGGTTACTTCAAGATATCAGTTTAACCACTCGAAGTTTTTGATCATTCATAATGGATAAGAAGTCAAAATTTACAAAACATGGATTGTCTTTGTTTGATGGTCATAATTATCCTTTTTGGAGTATCAAGATGAAGTTGTTTTTACAAACTCAAGGAGTAGATATCTGGTAGGTTGTACTAAATGAGTATAAAGTCCCAGCAACCATTCCAATAGATGCTACAGGTAAGAGACTCTATGAGAGTAATTCCAAAGCTATGTATGCAATACTAGGAGGTATAGCAGGGTCATAATTTGTTAAAGTTATGCATTGTGCATCAACAAAAGAAATATGGGATAAATTGAAACATTTATATGAAGGAGACACTAAGGTAAAGAGTGCCAAGCTACAATCATATAGAAGTCAATTTGAAAGCCTGAAAATGGAAGAATATGAAGATATAGCTACCTAATTTCTTCATATTGATGAAGTTGTTAATACCATGAGAGGTCTAGGAGAAACAGTTAATAATAATATTATTTTGCAAAAGGTACTTAGATCACTTCCTGCAAGATTTGATTCAAAAATATCTGCATTAGAAGAAAGAATAGATCTTGATACTTTAGATATGGATGAATTACATGGAATACTAACAACATATGAGATGAGAACCTCTGGTGATAATTATTTCAGGAAAGAAGCAACTTTCAAGGTAGCAAAGAAATATAAGAAAATGTTGAAGAAGAAATCAACAGTCATGAGGAGTCAGAAGGTGATGTGGAAGAAGCAAATTTTGTTAAAAATCTGAAAAGAGGTACTGGCAAGTATAAAGGTAAGCTTCCTCTGAAATGCTTTGTTTGTGGTAGAATAGGACATTTTACATCTAAGTGTCCTTAAAATAAGCATACTGATAATGAAAAAGACAGTGATAGAAAACCTTTAAGGAATTCAAGAATAGACATAAGAAGTTTTTTCAAAGAAAAACTTACAAAAAGAAAATCATGTGTATAAAAGATGACAGTGATATTTCAGAATCTGGTGAGAGTGATAATAGTTTAGATGTAAAACTTTTTATGGCTATGGAAAGATAGGATGATTATTCTGGTGAAGAAGAAGAAGGTGAAGTTGATATGGAAGCTGAACTGGTAAGTGCTTTAAGTGAATTAAGAAAAGTGACAAAGGAATGCAAACATTTTAAAAGAGAAATTGAAAATCTAGAATTTGAATTACAGAAATCAAATGGTTTGATTGATAGCACTAAAATCATGGTAGTTGACCTAAAACTTAAAATAGAAGAGGCTAGAGTGACTGAAGAAGCTCTAACTAAAATGCTTGCAGAAAAGGATAAGGAAAATGAAGGTTTAAAAATTGAAGTAGTCTCATTAAGAAAGAAAGTACAAGAAAATAACATGAATCAAAGTTCTCAAGTGTTAAATCAAATTATTAGTAGTCAAAGATCAACATATGATAAGACTGGAATTGGTTATAAATCTGCAGTAACTAATGGATGTTCTAGTTCAAGTGTTGAGAAAGAAGGTACAAAGGATAATCATGAGAAAATTACTAGAAAGAAGATGGAATCAGAAAGACAAGAAGAAAATTAGGGTTCAACAATGCATAGAAGAAGTTATGGCAGACATCAAAACAGGTTTGAAGGCTACTATTTCTTTTGTTATAAGTATGGACATAAGGCTGCATTTTGTAATAGTTTTTCAAAAAAGATAAATGTACATAACAATCATGAAAGGTCTAATTTTGAATATGGAAGATGACATGGTAAAACTAGTCAAAACAATATGAACTACTCTTACAACAGATTTGACACCTTAAGATATGAGACTGAATGTTACAAGTGTAACAACTTTGGGCATGTGTCAAGAAATTTTCCTATGAGTTTTCAGAAATTTAATGAGTCCACTTACATAGATCTGAAAATCAAATTTTGGAAAAAGAAAAGTGAAAATCTAAACTTTGAAAAATGCACTATAGCTCTACAAGCAGAACATAAAGTAAAATGGGTTGTGGATAGTGGATGTTCAAAGAATATGATGGGTAGAAAACAACTCTTTGTTGAACTAGATGAAGGAAAAGAAGGTACAGTCACCTTTGGAAATGATCAATCAGCTAAGATAGTTGGAAAAGGAATTGTATGTCTAAACAACAAGAAAATCATGGCTGAAAATGTCTTATTGGTTGAGGAAATGGAACATAACTTATTGAGTGTAAGTCAAACCTGTGATAAAGGTCTGCTTGTGATTTTTTATTCAAAAGGATGTCAAATCAGGGATATAAAATCAAATAAACTAGTTGGAACAACCACAAGAAGCTCAAGCAACATTTACATACTAGATGAAGAAAAAGAAAAATGTTATCTTGGGAGTGAAGATGAAAGTTGGATGTGGCACAAAAGAATTGGAAACATTAACTTTGAAAATCTCATTCAGTTGAATAAAAAGGAAGCAATAAGAGATTTACCTGTCATAAAGGATCTTTCAAGTTCTGTCTGCAAGAAATGTCAACATGGTAAGAAAACTAGAGTTAAATTCAAAACCAAAGAACATTCAACAACAAAACCATTGGAAATAGTACATGCTGATGTCTGTGGACCTATGAGAACAACAGGGTTAAAAGGAGAAAGATATTTTCTACTATTTGTGGATGACTTTACTAGAATGACATGGATGTTTTTATTGAAAAAGAAATCTGAAACTTTTAGTTGTTTTCAAATCTTCAAGGAGTCAACTGAAAATGAATGTGACATGAAAATTAAATATTTAAGATCAGATAATGGAGGGGAATTTGTGTCTAAACAATTCAATATATACTGTGATGAAAATGGGATAAGAAGACATTTTTCTATTACTAAAACACCTAAACAAAATGGAGTGGTTGAAAGAAAAAATAGGACTGTTATGGAGATGGCTAGAACTATGCTCAATGAATCTAAACTAAGTAATATACTATGGCCTCAAGCTATTCGTACTGCTATTCACATTTTGAATAGAAGCTTGCTGAGAAACAATCATTTTAAGACACCCTATCAGTTATGGAAAGGCATACCAGCTAGTGTTAAACATTTCAGAATTTTTGGCAATAAATGTTATATCAAAAGAGTTGACAAGCATTTGGGTAAGTTGGAATCTAGAACAAATGAAGGTATTTTAGTTGGATATTCTTGTTCAAGGAAAGATTATAAATGTTACAACTTCAGATTGAACAAAATAGTTGAAGCCATAGATGTGAAATTTAATGAGTCCTCATTTTTGAAGTCTAAATCTAAACAAAAGAATCATCAAATATATGAGATAGATGGCAAGCATAAAACAAATGATGAGGTAAGTGAAACAAAAGAAACCAAAGCTATTGACAGTGAACAATTAACTCCTACTTTGACACGGGGCACAACTCCATCCAAAAGCATGACTCCATCAAAGAATCCAAGTAAGAGAATACAAAAAAATCACCCTGAAGAACAGATAATTGGTGACATAAATGCAGGTGTTGGAACAAGAAGCAGAAGGCAAGAATCCACCTCAACTCATGAACAAGTATCTTTACTTTCTCTGATTGAACCCAAAAATATTGGAGAAGCAATTAAAGATGAGTACTGGATGAAAGCAATGAATGAAGAACTTAGTCAAATAGAAAAGAATAAGACATGGGAATTGGTTCCTAGACCTTTGAATAAGAATGTCATAGGGGCTAAATGGGTTTTCAGAAATAAGATGAATGAAGCAGGTAAAATAACTAGAAACAAGGCTAGCTTTGTTTGTAAAGGGTATGCACAAGTAGAAGGAATAGATTTTGGAGAAACTTTTGCTTCTGTTGCAAGAATGGAATCCATTAGACTGATTCTAGCTTATGTCAGTTCTAAACAAATTAAAGTTTACCAAATGGATGTAAAGTCTGCATTTTTGAATGGTGATTTAGAGGAAGAATTATATATGGAACAACCATATGGTTTTCAGGTACACGAAGTAGAACAATATGTTTACAGGTTGAAAAAGGCATTGTATGGGCTGAAGCAAGCACCAAGGGCTTGGTATTCCAAACTTGACAATTACTTGAGGCAGTAAGGATTCAGGAAAGGTAACATTGATAGTAATCTATGTATTAAAGAAGAAAATGATAGTCTAATCATTGTTGAGATATATGTAGATGATATCATTTTTGGTAGTGATGATAATAGGCTCAGTAAACAGTTTGTTGAAAGTATGCAGAAAGAGTTTGAGATGTCCATGCTAGGAGAAATGAAGCTTTTCTTAGGATTGCAAATTACTCAATCTGATAAATGCATTTCCATTTCTCAAACCAAGTGTATCAATGAAATTCTTAAGAAATTTTAGATGGAACATTCTAAACCAGTTGGCACTCCCATCGTTACTGGTTGTAAATTAAGTAAGTTTGATGATACTAAAGATGTTGATCAGACAATATACAGATCTATGATTGGTAGTATTATTTATGATATAGCTACAAGACCTTATATTATGCATGCAGTTTGTCAAGTTGGCAGGTTTCAGGCTTCACCAAAAACTTCTCATCTACTTGAAGTCAAAAGAATTTTCAGATATCTTAAGGGGACAACAAGGTATGGTTTGTGGTATCCTATAGGTAATCAACTTGATTTATATGCTTTCACTGATGTTGATTGGGCAGGTTGTGTTGATGACAGGAAGAGTACTAGTGGAGCAACATTTTTTCTTGGAGGATGTCTTGTAAGTTGGTCAAGTAAATAAAAATCAGCAGTGTCTCTGTTTATTGTTGAAGCAGAATACATAACAGCTGCAACTTGTTGCACTCAGGTTATATGGATGAAACAGATGCTGGAAAATATACATATTCATTATGATGAACCTATACGTATCTTCTGTGATAATACCAGTGCAATTAGTATTTCTAAAAATAATTTTATGCATTCAAAAACAAAACATATTCCCATTAAATTTCATTTTTTAAGAGAGCAGGTTATGTCTAAAGTTATTAAAGTGGAATATATTGGCACAAAGAATAAGATTGCAGATGTATTTACTAAACCTTTACCTAAAATGCAATTTGAAAGTCTCAAGGATCAATTGGGGGTTTACCCTCCGTAATTTCATTTCATTCTCAAATATTGCAAGGGATTCATTATAATATCAGACTGCACATGTTTATTGACTATTATTGATAGGGGGAGTTGCTACTAAAATGATACATCTTTGCAAGTGGTTTTCTTTTTTTAGGGGGAGTATGGTTGATTCCTTTGTCATAGATGTCAAAAGGGGAAGAAGAGATTTAAAGTTTTCCATCAATGCCAAAGGGGGAGCTTGTTGGCAAGGATTGCAATTTGCACAGGACTTGGTTTTGTCATTAATGTTAAACTTTAAAATGCCAAAGGGGGAGTTTGTTGATCAGTTTGCACAGGCACTGTGGGTCAGTTTGCACAGGTACCATGGATCAGTTTTCACAGGCACCGTGGATCATTTTTCACAGGCACATCTTGAATTTTGGAGATCGGATATTATCGTGGATCAGTTTGCACAGGCACGACTTGAATTTCGGAGATCGGAGATTAACCAGCACATGATTATAGGAGTTTCTATTTCTAGATTCCGGGAGTTTCTATTTCAGGATTTTTGCATGGTAAGAAAAAACTTCAACATCATGAAATCCCGAATGCCTAAATACCGAAACCATGATTTACATGATTCCGAGAGTTTCTATTTCGGGATTCCAGGAGTTTCTATTTCAGGATTTTTGCATGATAAGTAAAAACTTCAACATCACAAAGTCCCGAATGCCGAAATACCGAAACCATGACTTAATCTGAGTCGTTGATCAAAGGGAGATCATGGACCGTTGATCTTACTCCATTTCGGAGTTTCGGATACTGGGAGTTTGAGAAGTCAAGGAAGAAACTCACAACAAGAATGATGAAATCGAGAAATCCGAAACCACTCCATTTCATAGTTTCGGATACCGAGAGTTGGAGGAGTCAAGAGTTGAGACTCTTCATCACAGGAGTCCCAAAGTTTCGAAATGTGGAACGTCGAAATCTCGAAACAGGCACATCAACAAAGACTCCATTTCAGAGTTTCAGATACCGGGAGTTGGAGGAGTCAATACTCGAGACTCTTCATCACATGAATGTCGAAATGACGAAATGTGAAATGCCAAAATGCCGAAATGCTAAATGCATTTTAGTTAAGTCTGTGGTCATAGCCAATGGACATATGGTTTAAGCACAAGTGTCTTGCCAAAGCGCTCGAGGGTTATTCTATGCTGAGACAAAACAAATGTATGATCATCAAACGATGCTGGTTAAATATTTAAACTGATCATGTGGCTACTGTTCTTCTTGAGGCCTTGACCAATAATAATCATTGTAAGGTAGTTATTCAGTTATTATAACTGAATCTTCGAAGCCTGAGGGTTTTAGTGCACGCTCTAAATGTACAAGGTAGAAATAAGTGAAATTTGGTGAGATGAAGGTTGGTGTATATGAAATTAATGGTACAGTCGTAGCTCTCAGGTAAAATTCATTTATGTAAATGAATATAAAACTGAAATAAAATCATACAAGAACAGTGAGAAGAAATGATGAAGATATAACAGAGATCAAGGGGATAAGAATGGATTTTGATATGAATATATAAATAGAGAGGACTTGAATGATAAATCATTTGCCAGAGAAGATAAAGAGTTGGTTTGTAGGTTCTTAAGGACAAAGAAGGATTCCAGGGTGGTAGGGAGGAGCAAGGGGAGACTGTAAAAGTCTCATGTACAAGTTGGTGCTTGTACATCTGGGAGTTGTAGCTTCCATTCAGTAGGTGCTAAAGAAACAGAGGTAGTAGCCTCATATGGGTTGTAGCTCAGATAAAATAAGAATGTAAAGAGCATTTGGAGCTTTCCTTTCATTCATAAGAAGAAGAGGTTTTTCCCTTTTGGGTTTCCTCATGAAAAATCACTGTGTCACTGTTTCATTTATGTGATTGTATATTTATTGGTTAAATGTATTACTGTAAGTTAAATGTTAAAGGAATGATTTATTGATTAATAAGTAATCTTCTTATAAAATGAAAGAAATTTTATACAACTGATTCACCCCCCCCTCTCAGTTGATTTATCCTATACAAAAGAGTTATCATTCCATCAACTACAGGGGGGTTGAGAGAAAACTTACAATAAAAAGCTGGAAGTTGAGGCTGTGAAATAGTCATGTCTTCCAGTAATTTTGAGGCTTTGTCCATACGAGGGAAAAGGTGATTTATATGACTCCCTTTTCATAACATACACGAGAACTTGACTCTACTTTTATTCTTCCCAATGGTATCGTGACTAGTTGATGGGAGGTCATCAACATGTTGTTCAGAGGCTGACGACATGGGTTGGTGAGGGTGTGTAGACCATACTTATATAACCTTGGATAGACCAAGGAAATCCTTAAGAATATGTCTACCCTTACAAATCATGCAAGGGTACTTGGGCTTATGAGTTGTTTGGGTGATCTTGACATCATCAACACTCCCAGTACGATTGACAATAACTAGTTGTTTTCCAACATGTTTGACAGTGGTTGGAGGTTTTGAAAATTTCTTATATTTCTTCTTCTTAATCTTTATTTTCTTCTTCTTCCTATTCATTGGGTTACTAGCCTCAAAACTTTCACTCGATAAAGAAGATGAAACAGAAGGTGACCTTGCAAGAGAAGAAGGTGACGAAGACATTACTAGTGAAGAAGGTGAAGGATCATAATGAGGTTAATTCTCTTGGGGGGAAGTGCTTGTGATCAAAGCACTTACTTCATTTGAGATTACCTGAGTAGAAAACAACCACACTAGCAATCCAATCGTGAGACCTGGAAGGCTCAAAGTAGCAATGTGAGGAGGACCAATGTTTCCATAAAAAGGAAAAACAAAAGGTTCCCCTAGAGCAGGGGTTCCTTCATTGGTCATTTCGAGAATTGTCGCCATATAAAACAAATCCAACCTAGAGTCTTCTAGGGAAAACAAACAGCGCACGCTAAAAATCTAGGAAGCAAGAAAACAAACAAAATCTTCTCACAATGAGCAAACTAGTTGGTGATGAAATCAAACGTCATGGGACCAAAGTAAGAAGTGTCTAAGATAGAGCGGGTGTAAAATTTATGTTGATGACCTTCTTAACGAACTTACACCCTGTTTCAAGCTCCCACACATAATCATGTGTATACCCTCCAAGGAGCCCGAGTGAGTTTGGCCAACGTTGATTCCAGGTACCGTGAAGACTTTCCCCTCCATAGTCACCTTGTGCAAAGACCCTAAAAAGATAGGCCACTAAGGTTACCAATCACTATAGTGATGCCTAGGGAAACATTCGATAGTCCGATCAGTGCGCAAGGGTAGGGTATCTAGCCCGAAATCAACTTGAAAGGCTTCCACTCATCATTGTGGGTATACCTCTCAAGCAAACCCCATAATACTTGGAATATCTACACCAAGACCAACAAAGAAGGGTGAGTAACTCTACCAGTCTTAATGCGACCTCATGATTGACCCTTGTGTTAGAAGGGCTTCCCAGGACAAAATGTAATAAGTGGATTTCACTGCTCCCTAACGCAAGATTCTATGTTTGTTTGCAGCTTTGGAAATTTATCTTTCACACCTATTCCAAATCCCTACAACTAATCTAATGTAGGTTTGCTACCCAAAAAGATTAAAATGTCTAATCAATTTTTATAAGCATTTTATTTTATGGCTATTGTTACTCAAAAAGAAAATGGCGTGGACAATATGGTGTTTTCACAGACTCGAAAGTTATGAAAAGAGATGAAGATGAAATCCTTTCCTTTCGATGAAAGCTATGCTATGAGAAGGAGAAAACATTTATCATTCCTAAATGCACAATGTCCCCAAATCTTAAACTCATCAATATCAAGATTCTCAAGAAATGATAAAAAGGTACTGTACACCAATGCATGATTCATGCCCCCCCCGACCATGAGGGGGAAACATTTTCAGAATTTAAGACCAAAAAATGCCAAGAATCATGCAATTTCGCTACTTCAAATGCAAGGATGCCCCCAATCTAATATAAAGCAAGAAATTAAATCTTTTTGTTTCAAAAATTTCATTAAAAGCAATAATGAACTTTGTTAAAACAAAGAAACCCAAACTAAAAGTTTTCTTTTAAAACGAACTATTCAGAAGAAATCTGATCTTTCCCTAAAAAATTCTAATGAAAAGACACGCTTTGTAATTAAAAGACACTCAAAGAAAGAGACTAATCCTTCAAAATCAAACAAATAAAATATGGATAAAATCAACTCAAAGAATGTCAAGAAGATTGTAAACAGATAAATATAGGCTCCAAAAGTTCAATCCAGCTGATCAAAGAAAAATTGGGCATCAAAAAGACAGGACGACCTAATCCAAAACTTTTACAAATGAGTTCGTAGCCTGGTAGTGGGGTACAGTGCAAGAATTAGGGATTTTTTCAATCTATATACAGGCAGGGTGCGAGAAGGTTGCACTAAACTGAACAATAGAGTTCGAACATCAATGATTCTTGCAAGCCACAGAGAGGTACAGTGCGAGAAGGTTTGTAATCAAGAAAAATTTGTAAAAGGACAAAAATTTTGAGTGAACTTTCAGATCCATAGAGTCTGGATGGATCTCCCATAGACTTAGAGACCATAAATCAAGAAATCAAAGCAAGGGAAGCTATATTAACTAGGAAACAATTCATTCCCTAATGGATTTGCCAATTTTGTTATTGGATAAATCAGTAGGTGTGGACACTAACTGATCTCCCTAGATCCACCTAGATCTAGAACAAAACACACCAGAACATGATAATTTCCTTAAGTTTTGGATATGGAATTTACTAACTAAAGAGGGATTGGTGACATACCATTTAAACGACACTTCCTCTCACCATCGTCATCCTAGCTCCATTCCAACGCTCATACAATGGTGAACATGCAAAAGAACACAACCAACCAAAGTGATAGTAATAACATAAACTCAATATAAACCTATGTATGTGATCAAGGAATCATACAATAAAACACAACAAGATTTATAGGAAAGAATCATATTACCGTATCATATTAAATGTGAAAGAGAGATTACAACCATGGCCTTGATGTCGTAAGGTCCCTTCCAACTATCCTTCATTCCCCACACACTTCCACTCCAAGAATTCTGAGAGCATTGATCTGATAATATTCACAATCTATCTAGAAAAATTGGCTCATCTATCCAAGCTAACAATCTCCAAAGCTCAATCCAATCCAAGCTAATCCAAAAATCTCCAAAGCTTAACCTTTTCCATGATATCTCCTCTCCTTTTATAAGATGAAGAGGATAAGGTGAGGAGGTTAGGATGATCCCACCAAATCATGAAAGAAAGTAAGATCCAAACCATTCGGATGCCACCTCACCATGGAAGTTTCTCCTTCTAGAAGCATCGAGAAGATTCTCTTTTTTCCCACGTATGAGCATTCTCGCACCCTTCTTATAGAGCAACCTGCGAACCTCTCTCAACCCAGCTATGGTGCAGCCTGCGAGAATCAAGAACTCTCACACCCTGCCTATGTAGCAACCTGTGAACATCCTCTTTAATAGAGTTTTTACAAAGGAGAATGCAACTTCTTTTCTCAGGAAAAGTTCTTCTCTTTGATTTCTTCAAGAATTCAGGCCACTGACCCCTCTGAAGACTACAGACAGGTTTACATCATTAACAATCATAGGGATGACGAAAATAATGTGTAACAGACGGTCTGAACCTAGTCTATCACAAATGTGGGATTTAATCTAGGTCGGTTCCATTAATTTTGATAGGCCACCAGTACTTTCCAGGCCTAACATTACAGGAAAACCCCCACTATGGGCTTGCCACTTCAGGTGGTTTCACATGGCATGGTATGGGTGGAATTTTTTTCATTCTTCTACAGTACCGAGAGGTACGACATTCCATTACCCCCTTGCAATTATTCCCCTTGCATTTTGTTGCTCTGTGGTTTTTCTCCTCGTGATGATAGTATTGTTTGGCTCTCTGGAGAATGGTAGCATTGGGTCGTTTTAGCAGGATTTCCATAGGCGCGGTGGCTACTATTTTCAATCTTTCACTCTTTATGCATGGTAAGACAACATTCGTCTTTGTATCATATTATTTACACCCAACAATTTTGGTGCAAGACATTATTAGGTTAAAAATGTTCTCTGTACAATGCATTATCTATGGCCAATTCTTTTATGTATAATGCATTATTTGTAATCAACTATCCTCTGTACAATGCATCATGCCAACGTTTTTCCTATGCAATGCATTATTTGTGTCAAAGTGTTCTCTGTTCAATTCATTATCTATGTCCAACCATTTTTTGTATAATGCATCATTTGTATTCAATTGTCCTCTATACAATGCGTTCTTTATGCAAACGTTTTTCCTACACAATGTATTATTGTGTCAACGTGTTCTTTGTGGTGTACACGCATCCTTTCAGTAATTCTTCCTCCATATGTATATTGATATCTCCTTGATTTTTATTTTCACATACTCCATGATTTCCTTTGTTTTGAGAGGTGATATCATACGATAATTTTCCCCTTATACATTTTGCTCCAGTACTCCTTTGCATTAGAGACTTTCTCTTAGGAGTAATTTTTACCATCTGGTTTGAGGGGTTTCTATGTTTCTTTTCTACTAGCTATCGGTCTCCAAATCCCATAACCCTTTTGGCTCCTTCCTCGTTTAACTGTGGTCAGAAACCCTAGTCGAACGTTAAACCCTCTGTAAATATTTTTATTTTAGTTTCAAGTTTGTGTAGAGGACATAACACCCGCGACCCTTGTCTGGAGGATTACTGTGTAAGGAAAATTAATCGTCAGTTTTGAGACCTATCGGGCAGAATCTAGGTGAATTCATGGCCGAATAGTCCTATACTTGCATTAATCTGTTCAACCGAAATCTTCAACTAATTTTCTCTCTATAAATAAAGGAACTTTGTATTTTATGGTGCCAGAAACACTTGTTCTTTGAAAAATTAGCAGTGATGCTCCTAGTATATATTCACCAGTTATAGAATATCTCTGCTAAGAAAAGGATGTGCTCTATCACTGTTAGAACACCTATGACCATTCAACAACGTCCTATGTTGCTTGCTATTGTCCAGATCCAGCCATGTGAAATTAAAAATCCTAGCTAGTTTTAAAACACGGTAACTTGATTCATCTCAGACTAGGCATGATACTTGAATTCGTCTTCTTGGTCTATTACAAGTCGAAATCCAATAGTTTTATGCATTTCCATATCCTCATTAAAGCCTAGGTTTGAAATTCCCAGGGATTTCTTTTAATATCCTTTTCATAACTTAATTTTGTATTATTACTCAAGGTCACATATTTGCTTCTAAATTATTGTTAAATTTCATACTTGTCGCAAGCATCACTCTTGTTGAAAAACTCCATTTTTGTATTGTGAAAGTTAATTCCTATTTAATTTACTAACCTCACCACAATATTCTTTGGTTGTTTGTATGGGGTTTCTTTTGAAATTTTCCTTCGAAGTAATATTTATGGAATTATTAAAACCCTTCTCTTGTGTACAATGTGTATTATATTTTCTCTCTGTAATTTTATAAACTTACAGGGAATTAAGTTACGTAAATTAATTTATAGTTTTTCTTATTATTATTACTTCCACAATTAAAATAATTTCTCATATATGTCAACTGATGATGGCTCCCTTTGTCTTGCGAGGGAACCCATCAGATGAAAAACACACCCACTTCCCTTACTGGGTATTGGGTTGAAATCCAATAAAAGTATACTTTGATCCTTTTATTTGTTTCATATTTTAATAGGTTGTACATTAGTAAGTTACTAATTCTATTGTATGGCTCTGTTACAGGTTGGAAGAACAACCAATGCACTTGGTGAAGTGAACGACCTATCCATAAAAGGTATTTGCATTCCATCTTCTTCCACCAATCATTGTGTGCACTCGCGGACAGTTTTATGTAGTCCTTTAAATTTTTGTTTAGACTAGCTATGGAGTTATGGTATTTAAGGAACTCACACTGTAACATTTTGGCCTACAACCTATTGGTCATTTTCAATATGTATATAACTTTATCATGTCGAATGTGATCTACTGTATCAATTGTCTTTCTTTTATC
>ML783183.1:523382-538113 GCA_009831015.1 Picea engelmannii
CACCTGTCCATATCCAAAATACACATTTGAACGCACAACAAATATCTGAAGAGATTCAACCGTGGGTCGCCCACATGAAAGCCCCGTGCCCTAACCACACGGGCTATGGTGTTAGTTACTTTGCCAAATGCGCCTTTTGTTTATAACGTGGGCACATGTTGGGAGGGCGGAAAAGTGGGGACCAACCCCTAAGGACCAGCCCCGTTTTGGCACGAGACCACGAGCCATAACCGTGGATTTAAACCCGTTGGGCGGATTGTTATGCGCACGGTTTGCCAGGTGTTCACATTACATTGTTTAAACCGTTAGATGCCACAGTTGACAAAAGTGGCTTACAAACCATTGGTTTCGACGGGTTAGTCGGAGGACATGTGACCATGTCAACCATTCAAGTTTAATGCTAACGGTTGGCACGTTGTTGGGTGGAGACCGCCTTCTTTGGCGCTTTTGCTATTTTTAGTGAGACTAACTCCCGCTACTCCTAATTTAGTGGAGTTTTTTGGGGAAAAGAGGAGGGAGTTAGTTATTGGGATATCTTTGGCTACAGAAAACCATTCTTCACAAAATTTTGGTGGATTTTAGGTCTCTTCGACCGTCTGGAGCCATTGGCATAGGTTTCACAGCCATCTGAGGTCATTTGCAGGTGATTTTTATTTGTGAAAGTTCCAGGAGCCAGTAGGGCCAAATCAGTTTGGGAGTTGCATTAGGAATTGTGCAGCCAGTGAATGTGGAACGAAGGTCATTCCTGATTTTTTTCAGCATTATGAATCTATTTATATAGCTCGTTTTTCCTGTTGAGGCATTCTTCTCATTGTTTAGCTTCAGGGAAGCTTTCAGGGCCACAAGTGCCATTTCAGTGCTTGAGCTGTTTGGAGGCTATGTTCATCCATTTTTGGTGATTCAAAATCCTAGGTCTGCTATTTTCGACCTTATGAGTCTGATGGAAGAGGTTTTAGAACCATTTGAGGTCATCTTCACCTCGAAATTCTCCATGCAAGATAAAAGGGCCACCAGGGCCAATTGGGGAAAGTACTGTATAAGGTACAATTTCACTGTTTAGTGTTTGGGAAAGAGCATGTTTAGCTAATTACTATCTTCTGATTCTTTATTTACAATCAGATCTATCTTTCAAGACATTCATATTCTTGTATTAGCCTTTGTAGCATTTTTAATACAAGAGGACAAGCCTAGTTTGGGAGGTTTGGTCCAGCAGATGTAGCCCAGAGGTGGTGAACTACTTTATCATTTTGATGTCTTTATTTTCTGAAGATGATATGCTAAACAAAACTGATATAAAGTGTTAAACAACAAATATACATAACTTGCATACACACATAATCACCTATTAAGCTGCAAAAAGTTATTTTTCTTATTCCGCAAGACATCAAACTTCAAGTATGTGTATGTCAAAGACTTCTAAGTGTTTACTTCGTTATTTCTTTAGGCAGAGCCGGTAGAGGGCCAGGTAGCCTCTGGAACTCATTCTCTCTTTAGAGGTGACATTTCCGGTGAATGCCCCTACAGTCTATCTCTGTATAAGAAATAAGAAGTTTTCACATTTTCAAAGGTCACTTGGAGTGTATAGCTCACATTTGAAATTATGGGAAATGGATACCTTGCACCCTTAAACAAGTACATTCCATTTTCAGATCAACCAAGTCCCAAAATATCTTCTAGCACCAACTAGAATTTAGAGGACTGCAATCCTCCCTAGCACCACCCTACCACCCTATTTGAATCTTACAAAACTTCACTTACTTATTATGTCTATGATATGTTATGTTACAACTCCATGACTCCTCTGCCTTCTTCAGTTTCTATACTCTGTTCTTCTTCATCATAGTTAAGCTTCTATGCTCTGTTTTTTTTCTTCCTACGCTCGACACTTCCACTTGTTCAACTTCTCTTCTTCCTTTTATTCTTTGTGCTACCTTTGCATACTCTTCACTGCGCCACCGATCTCCACTTCTGATTCTCTACTATGTCTTATCCAACCCACATGCCTTACTCTCCAAAAGACACTATATCTCTTCTTTATTCTCCATGTCATTCAAATGTCGAGTTATCTTCCTGATCATCATACAAACTCTTCATCTTCTCTAGTCATTATTCAAGGTTCTTTGGCTTCTCTGGCAGTTATCTTAAGAATATTTTGCATCTCTATCAGTCGAAATTCTTCATCTTCTCTGGCAATTAAAATCGGTTGGTTTTTGCTCCTTTGGATCCTAAGCCTCTTCCTTGTAGTGACCTTTGACGGTGACCTGGGGCCAATTACTTCAGGACTTCATGTTTCGAGTCATCTATCATGAGTCACCCCGACTCTCCCAACTCCCGATATCCCGAACTATGAAGTGGATATTAGCGATGTGATAGCTCCTCCCTCGATATGGCCTTCGGTGATGAGCTCATGTGACCATGTGATTGCGGGTGCGTCCAAAGGTGGTTTAGACCAAACTACTTTTTTCCCCACAATTTTCATCGAGCCTCCAGGTGTCCTTTATCCCAAACCATGGTTTCGATTGTGTCTCACCCTCAACTCATTAATGTTCGCACAACTTCAATCCTCGCAACGAATCAATATCATCGATCTCATGATCTTGATGGTTCTCTTGAACCGACGGTTCAAATCTGTCCTTCCTGAATCAACGGATGTGATGTACTTCGTGATCTAGGCTCTGGGAGTTTCAAGACTCAATCCCTACTTTCCTTCGTATGAAAAACTTCTGGAGTGGATGATGTATAGACACATGTACTCCTTAATCTACGATCTAGATCTCCTCCACAAGTATGGCCTTCAGAACTTTCAATTCTTAAACTCTCGTTTTCTCCTGGAGCATTTCAACCGGATTCCATAATCTAATGATGTGTGGTATTCTTGAATCAATGGTCAAAATCCCTTCGGGTATTCGGGGTTCATAAATATCAACTTTCCAACATTTTAACCTTCCTTTTCTTTTCCCCAGAGATGACAATAAACTGATGTGTATCCCTTTCGGATCAACAGTCACGATCCTTTCACATCTCCAGACTTCGGAATTCTCAAGTCTCAACTAGAAATCCTTGAAGTGAGATTTCTCTGAAATATTAGATCAGCTGACACATACTCCTTTTGACGATCAATGGTCGATATTTATCTTCGGTGATTTTCACATTCTCCCCATCCACAAACTTCCAAAGTTGTGGATCTTGTGCCAGTTGTCCTCCTCGACAATGGACGGCCCCAAAGCACTTCGGGACTTCAGAACTTTGGGAAAGTGTTGGTGGTAAATATCCTGAAGTAAAACTCCCAGAGTGAAGTCACTTGATGATGTGTCATAAACCTAGTAGTTTCCACGTGTCACTTGGATTTGTGATTTACACGTACCTGAAATGCCAAATCAACTTGACACTTGCCATTGTCTGATTGTGCCATGTGTCCTTGCTGATGTATTCTTGCTGATGTGGATCCTCATTCACTTTGAGACTTCGGCCTTCGAGACTTCAGGTATTTCAAATTTTCAAGTCGCCAATTCTTTCGAAGTGAGAATCCCCAAACAATAACCTCCTCATAAATTTTAGACCCGAACTAAATATTGTTCTTCGATCATGTTCTTATATCAATGACTCGATATTTCTGCAATGCTGCTTTTTCTAGCTTATCCTATCCTTCCACTTCAAGTCTCAAACTGAAAAATCCTTGAAGTGATTTTCTCCGGAGTTGAGGATTGTGTGCCACCTGTCAGTCTTGACGATGGTCGATCCCTGCTTACTTCAATACTTTGTGACTTTGACATGTCCGCTCTCCTACACTCATCCAAAATCTTAACCTTCGTTCATTTATTTCTATATCCAACGACTATTAATCCTTGGAGCTCATATCCAACGGATTAGATATGTACTTCTCCTCTGCGCTTCCTCTGGTCACTTGATGCTGAACTAACGGTCATTGGGTATTCAGGATTGGTGATCCAATCACCACTGTCGTTCCTCCTCCTGAGATTTTTTATCTCTCTGACTTATAAGGTTTTCTAAGTGTTCAAAGGTCTCGACCTTTGTTCCTCCTATGAGTCCATCTCTTGGACCTCCGTAACCCTTTTGGAAAACGAAAAGTGTTATCTCTTATAAGCTTGGATTTCTGCATACTACTTGCTCCTCCTCCTGATCTTACTTATGATTCCTTCTTCTCCACCTTATGTTCTTGCCATCAATGACAAGAACACTCTTCCTATAAACATGCCAACAATCTCCCCCTTTTGCATTGATGGAAAACCTAACAGGCTTCTTAGATCTCCAACTGTAGCATCCATACCACTCATTTTCTCCCGTTTGACATCAATGTCAAAGAAAACATGCTCTGCCTGATAGATTGCAATATTTTTCGTAGGTATCAGATATTCAACCAACACATACTCCCCTTGACAGGATGGACTTTTTAACTTGGTAAGAGGGTCACGCCCAACTTCTAGCGTAGATACTCAAACTGAGATTTTGCAAGCGGTTTAGTGAAGATATCAACAATCTAATCTTTGTATGGAATATAATGCAAAGAAACAATAGTGTTGGTCACCTGTTCCCTTAAAAAATGATACTTGATGGGTATATGCTTTGTCTTGGAGTGAAATACATGATTCTTTCACACACTAATTGCACTAGTATTATCACAATGGATTGGGAATGGTGCATTATACTTTACCTCCAAGTCTGCAAGTGTCTGAATCATCCATAATACTTGGGTACAAAAAGTGGCAGCTGCAATGTCTTCAATGTCTCTTGTCGATAAGGAAATGCAACCTTGCTTCTTGCTCAACCATGCTACAAGAGAATCTCCTAAGAAGAATGCACCTCCACTCATGCTTTTCCTTTCATCCACGCAATTATCCCAATCAACATATGAATAGACTAATAGTTGAAAATTATGATTCCTGGGATACCATAGACCATAGTTCATTGTTCCTTTCAAGTATCTGAATATTCTTTTGATAGATAACAAATGACTCCGTTTAGGTGCAACCTGATACCTTCCTACCATTCCAACCGCATGCATTATGTTTGGACGAGATGTTTTGATGTACAATAGGCTTCCTATTATAGACTTATAGGAACTCTGATCAACATCATGTGAGTCATCATCCTTGCTTAACTTGCATCCAATGACCATAGGTGTGCTCATAGGTGTAGAATATTCCATTTGAAACCGTTTCAACATTTCTCTTAGATATTTCTCCTGAGAAAGAAATAATCCTTCAGACCTCTGAGTAATTTTTAGACCAAGAAAAAATGGCAGTTCCCCTATCATAGACATTTCAAATTTAGACTGCATGGAAGAGGCAAACCATTTTACCGGTGAAACATTATTGCTTCCAAAGATGATTTCATCTAAATAGACCAACACAATGAGAAAATCATTACCCTCTTTTTTTATATATAGATTGTTGTCAATTGTTCCTCTCTCAAACCCTTTGTATTGAAGATACTTATCCACTCTGTAATACCATGCATGAGGAGCTTATTTCAACCCATCTAAGGATTTCTTCATCTTGCAAACAAAGTCAGGGTTATATGACAGTTGGAAACCCTCTGGTTGTTCCATATAGACTTCTTCTTGAAGATATCCATTTAGAAAAGATGATTTGACATCCATTTGATAGACTTTAAACTATTTATGACAAGCATAGACAAGAAACATTCTAATAGATTCTAATCTTGCTACAGGCGCAAATGTTTCATCAAAGTCTAGTCCTTCTATTTGAGCATATCCTTTGCACACCAATCTAGCCTTATTTCTTACAATATTTCCTTGCTCATTCATCTTATTTTTGTACACCCATTTGGTGTCAGTGTTTCATGGAAACCTGCACAGGAGATCTAGCTAAAGCAAGTACAAACAAAGATTATCAAGAAAGGAAGAGAGATTCAATATGGAAGAATGAGAAAATATATTCACACTACTCCAATGAGATGATGATTGATACATAGATCATGATCAATATGATACAATGAATGAGTGGAATACACTCATATATAGGACAAATCATTCCATAATTAAGAAAAACAATCAAGCAATCAACTTTCCTTAGGAATGCATGCATGCATAATAATGATGGTAAAAATAGAAAGTCTAAAAATAGAACTAGTCAGTTGACTCCCAATGAACTAGTGTTACTTGCATTGAACTAGTGTGTCGAAAATATAAATTTCTCCAACACCCCCCTGAACATCACTATGAAGTAAAAATGAGTCACATCTACTAGGCCATTTTAGGTACTCATATACAATGCAACTAATGAAAAATGAATAAAAGTGAAGAAAAAGGGAAAACCACGTGGGAACAAAACCCCCCCTCAAAAGATAATGTATCAAAAGAAGAAAATGACAGTTGCTAGGCAACTGTGTTCTTCACTGCAAGACGATCCCACAAAGTTTGAAACTTATGCTCACTGAAAGTCTTCGTGAAGATGTAGAAATCTTTATGGATCTGATGAAGTCCTTTGGTAACCTGTCTAGCCTTGTACTTCTTGATCTTGTGGACCCATATGCACCTAAAAATATTCCTTTCTGGTGGACATGGAACCAGATTCCAAGTATGGTTTTGTAAGAGTGAGTCATACTCCTTCTGCATGGTTTCTTTCCATAATGGATTTCCCACAACCCTATTGTAGTTCTATGGATCAGTAGATTGAACCATATAGAAATGCATGGGCATCGCAGGTTCTGAAGCTGAAAGTACATGAGAAGGCTCCTCATGCTGAGATCGAGTCCTCCTCAAATCCAATGGATTCCATGCAAGGTTGTCTGTTGCCTGAGGTGTGGCATGTGCCTTCTTGGGAATCTGCTGAAGCTTTGGAGTTGGCTTCTTATCTGGATTTACTACCTGCTTATTTCCATGTACAAAATCAGAGTGTATGGAATCATCTCTGATGTCTAAAACTGATGGAAGAACAAGAGTATATGATTTTTTCAGTGGAAGTGCATGCAAAGTACTCTCCTTATGTGTAAGTAGAATAGAGAAGTCATCATCAGAGAACTTAGTGAATTTATACAACCTTGACTTGTGATCCACCTCACCAATTGCAATGATGGAATTGTCATGCATGTCAATTACTGAAACTGAATCTAATGTAAATTCAACCTTTTTACCTTTTTGAGTGATTTGATAAACTGAGAGAAGATTCATAGAAATCTTTGGAACATGTAAAACATTCTCAAAACTGTCATTGTGGAGTTCCACTCTCCCTTGTCCTGCTACTGCTGTTGGAGTATCATCCCCCATGAGAATAGGGGGTCTTGAGCATGGAATAAAGGAAGAGAAAACATCCTCTTTCACTGCCATATGATGGGTTTCACCAGAATCTATAATCCATGAATCAGATGAGGAATCAATTGCAACAAGAGAATGATGATTACCTTTCTTAGGAGCAGGATCTTCTTCCTTCTGCTTCTTGACTCCCTCTGGAATGAAGTTTCCAAGGTTGTTCTGTTGAAGTGCATGTTCCATAATATCAATCTGTTTCTTCATGCATGTGGATTCTTCATGATTCGGTTTATTGCACTAAGTGCACTTCTTACCCTTCTTCTTCTTCTTGGAATCTGAAGAGTCTTTGGAACCTGAAGAATCATTAAAGGATTTGGAATACCCCTCCTTCCTATTATGTTTGAATGACCCTTTTCCATCTCGCATGGTGATTGCATGTGCTTTGGGATCTTTCATGAGGCCCATATGTATGAGTTTGGTCTGCTCTTGTGTAAGAGACTCAATGAACTGAGCCAACGTAGGCATTTTCCAATTTGTTCCAAAAAGACATCTGCCAGAATGGAAATTGGAGACATATACAGTGTATTCTAGTCCTAGCTTGGCCAAGATTGTTAGAATAAGTTGTTTCTCTTGTGTAGACTTATCAATACCACATTTACCCAAGCTTAATAGAAAATATTTAAATTTAGTAAAAAAATATTGTATATTATCAAAACTTTTAGGGTCTAGGGTATTCAACTCTACCTCAAGCATATGACCTCGCATCTCATCCTGCTTTCCAAAGAGTCCTTCCAAGGTGGTCCAGATCTCATTTGGAGTATTGCATGCAGAAACATGAAACCACAAATCAGTGGAGATTAACTCAATAAGTAGTCATGTAGTCTCATCCTTACGGTTCTCCGATCTCATCTTCTCAATCGTTGATGTAGGTTCTGGTTCTGTCGCCATCGTCAAATTATACAATCCTTTCCTTTTGAGTTGGAATTCTTCCTTGGGCTTCCAATCAAAATAATTGTATGGTGTGAGGATTACCACCAAGTATGGTTGTATAATAGTTGTCATATCCGTCTCTCCCATTGATTCCAAGAACCCCTAAAAATTTACTCTCAATCTGCAAGTGAAAAATTAAGAAATTAAGAATTCTTATTAGTTTCAGGAGATGATCTTGCGACTTACTTTCTGCGCAAACAGTGAGGAATGTCGCCAAACGGTTGAAAACCCATTTCCAGAATGGGTCGATTTACTTTCTTCCCAAGCCGTTTCCTCCAAAACGTGATATTTTGGGAGCAATGAATGTTGAAAGGTACGACCACGAATTCGTATAAGTTTTAGGAGGCTATCGTGCGGCTCACTTTATTAGCAAACCGTGAAGAATCTCACAAAACGATTGAAAACCCACTTCCAAAATGGGACGATTTACTTTCATAGTGGGTTGTTTCCTCCAAAATGTAATATTTTGGGAGGAATAATTTATGAAAGTTACAACCACGGATTTAGCTCGTCGAAACCCTGATTTTCCTTATTTTTTGGCTTGTCTGGCTTGCTCCAAGCAACATAGCTCTAATAACATGTCATTGTTTCATGGAAACCTGCATAGGAGATCTAGCTAAAGCAAGTACAAACAAATATTATCAAGAAAGGAAGAGAATTTCAATATGGAAGAATGGGAAAATATATTCACACTACTACAATGAGCTGATGATTGATACATAGATCATGATCAATATGATACTATGAATGAGTGGAATACACTCATATATAGGGAAAATAATTCCATAATTAAGGAAATAAATCAAGCAGTTAGCTTTCCTGAGGAATGCATGCATGCATAATAGTGATGGTAAAAACAGAGAGTCTAAAAATAGAACTAGTCAGTTCACTCGCAATGAACTAGTGTTACTCCCACTGAACTAGTGTGTCGAAAATAGAAATTTCTCCAACATTTGGATCCTATTACATTTTTATTTGTTGGCCTAGGAACGAGTTCCCAAGTTTCATTCTTTTCAATCTGGTCCAGTTCCTCATTCATGGATTTTAACCAATTTACATCGTCACTGGCTTCATTGAAGTTCTTGGGTTCCACCATGGATATGAAGGCTATATGTGATTTATCAGTGTATTTAATTATCCTCCTCCTGGTTTGTACACATTTTTATTTCTCATCAATTATTTGACTTTCAAGATGATTCTTTTGAGTAATTCTGGAGGAAGGATTTGATGTTGATTGTTGTCCTGACCCTTCTTGTCTAGGTGTCTCTTCGCCACCTGATTCATAAACTTCTTGTGACTTTGGGATTTGTTTTTCTTCATTTTCATTATTCTCATCATCCTTTTCATCTGGCTTAGTTCTTATTCTCTGTTGATCTTTTACAGGAGCTTCTTCATCAATTGAAACATCAATACAATCTACTAATTTATGCATTCTTTTGTTAAAGCATCTGTATACTTTACTGTTCATTGCATATCCTAAGAAGATAACTTCTTTATCTCTACTATCGACATTTCCCAGATGATCAACATTATTTTTGATTTAGCATTTACTTCCAAATACTTTGAAGTGCTTGATGGATGCAGGTCGACCAAACCACAACTCATGTGGAGTTTTATCACTATTCGGACTTACATGTGCTTTGTTTAGAATATGAACAGTTGTGTGAACAACCTCCACATAGAATGTTTGTGAAATGTCCCTTTCATTCATCATATCCCTTGCCATCTGTTGAACATATATATTTTGGCATTCTACAACTCCATTTTAGTGAGGAGTACCTGGAATAGTATATTCTCTTTTAATTCCATGTCTATCACAAAAGTCTTTGAAATCTTTTGTGTAACATTCCTAGTTAAATAAATGCATTGGGATTATTAAGTAAAATTAATTAGATAATTAATTGTCCTAATATGGTTTTAGTTAAACAATGATTAGTATTAATAATATTAATTAATCATTTATTTATTTATTAATTATTTATTTATTAATCAATTGACTCATTAAAGGTTGTGTAATGAATTAAAGGGGATTAATAATTTTAATTTATTTAATTAAATACTTTACGTATGCAGGGGGGAAATGAAGCATTAAATTAAGGATAAGATAATAAAGAAGGGGGATAAGGTAATAAAGGAGGATATAAGGAAATTAATGAGGGGGAGGAGAGTCGTTGAAGGGGAGATATGATGGGGAAGAGTCCTACGGGAGAGGGGGCATTATTTCTTTGGGGAGGGAGAATTATTGGAAGGGAGAAGACTGTATGTCTAGTTTGCTTATTTTGTTGGTGTTGGGAGTTTGGTTTTGGGGTTTTTGAGAATCGTATGCAGGGGGCATTGGGTTGCTGGGGATTTTGGGCACGGGGGCCAAGATTCCTTTCGGTATCCTGGAGCTAGGGAGCCAAACAGGCTGCTCCTAGCTGGCTGGGTAGTTAGTCGGTTTGGGCAGAGTTTGGTCAGTGCATCAGGATGGGCAAGGAAGCAGGGAAAGGACAACCAGATCAGCAGGAATTAGCATCAGAAGGAGGTATTTTAATTATGAATTTGCTGAGTTATTTTCATGCTGTGCATAAATTTTAATTTTTGCTGAATATTTATGCTTATATGATGGTGAATGAATTATTTATGCGATGAGAAAGGAATTATATGCTTAATTGTATGATTTTTTGGATTTAATTAAATTAGGTCTCTACACATGGTATCAGAGCCCTGGTTCAAAATATGGAGCCAAGGGCCTACCCACCTACCCAAATCCTTAATTAGATATAAATATGGGCCAAGCTCCAACTCTACCTAAGCTCCACCTAACTTGCAAGCCAAGCACACAAAATTTTTTATACACAGATAAAAATATATAAAAAAAAAAGAATATAGAAAAAGTAATAAAAGCAGGCACACATGTTACACTGCAATCACCAAAAGAAGCACCACATTTCCATCTATTGTCAATATGTTATTTCTTAGAGACTGAAATGTCAAAGGAAAGAATTTAACCATGCCAAGCTAAGAAAATAGATATAATCTACCATAGCTGCAAGGTAATCATCGAAGAAGGAAAAACAAGTAAAAGACATATATTTAGAACATTAATTATTATGTAAACATATCACCTTTAACCAAGTAAACAATCCCTAAAATATCATGATAGAGTTGTCTTCTGATGATATAATGGGCACTTGAAAACAAATGAGTAATTATTTTGAAACTTTCATTCGCATGAGATGTGAATACTAAATTTATTACTCTAACAACATCTTGGACCTTTGTCAGAGTCTAGGACTCATTATAATTTCCATGAAAGAACTCTCTCAAAAGGGAAAGACAAATAGAGGTGGACATTCTAATGTCTCAACTCTCCATCCATAGACAAATTTGGAGTTAGAGTCCATGATACTAAATAATTGTTGCTCGTTTAAACTATCTGCATACCTTGTGTTTACGAGCAAACTCTTCGAGTTGTTCCCTAAAAGTCACAAGTTGCTCCATAAAGTCTTTCTGTATAGTAGCTATGTTTTCCCCAAGCTCCCTATATTTATCAAGAGTTGCAGCAGCATTTTGAAGACCTGAAATTCCTAGTCGGTGCCTCATATAGGCAAATTTCAAAAATATTTTGGAGGTCCACGAGTTTTGAACCCACGACCAATTGCATAGCCCAAGCACTTTGAGGAATGGTGCCTAGGCCAAGCTTCCAGTTATTGAAACCAACCCTAAAACTGATATGCTCTAGCTGAAAAATCTGCATGCGAACTTTTATTTTGGTGAGGTCAACTTAGTAAACAGTAGCTACAGGATGAGCTTTTGATTTGGGAATAGAATTACCTGTTTTTTTAGGGGTTATTGTGAACAACAAGGTAATGGATGGAATGATTCCCAAATCATCACCCAAGTGATTTATTCTTAGCACATATTATCAATAAATTTAGTAAACAATAGTTTTTTTTTCCATGAAAATCTCATCCAAGCAACAAGTCAATCCACAATTAAGCATGCTGCACACCAACACAATTAGCATCAAACGCAATATCATACAACACACAAGCCAACACCCAAGTCAACACAATATACAAGCCAGCGACACAGTGCCAAGTACAAGTGGGTAGCCAAGTCACATAGAGGAGGAGATCATGATAGGTGCCCAAAAGGGGTGCACTGCGCGTCCATAGTGTCAAGCACCGTCCACAACACAGCGTGGGTTAACACAAAGACAATGCCACAAATGCAGCCGTAGACTGTATATTAAAAAAAAAAAAATGAACAATTTTTTTTTTTTTACACAGGTTAGCACCACATAGCCACATGCAAATCAAATTCAGGACCGAGGCAAAGCCACGAAGGAGCCCACGGGCCTGTTCTTGCATGACGCATCCGGCAAAATAAAACAATGTTGAGCTTTGCGCCCAATCTCCAAACTAAGTCCATCAACTATTGCCCACGAAGCACATTCAATACATAACACATATCAAAGTGCCAAGCATCAAACCACAATCCATAACAATACACAAATCAAAGCCTAGTGCCCGAGTCAAACAAACCACATGGAGGAGGATCCCGCGGGGTCAAGCTGGAGTGCTCTATGCACCTTATCTCCACTGCTAACTTCTCTCGCTTCATTCCTTCAACCCAAATATATATAGAAAAGCACAACCTTCCCCTAATGTAAGCAACATCCCCGTTCTACATCATAGCAACAAAAAACAGAATGGGTTCTACTGGCGGCCAACATAGTTAACAACGACGATCTATTTCAAAGAAAATGAAACAACACTAATGCATCTGCCGGTACTTCATAACAACAGAAAACAAAATAGGTTCTATTGGCGGACAACATAGTTAACAATGGCATTCTATTTCAGAGAAAATGAAACAACGCTAATGCATCTATCGGGAGTCGAACCATTCTATTTGGAAGGCAATTATTCTATAGAAAAGAATAACTAGAAAAGAACTGTTCTTTATAGAAAAGAATAACCAGATCCAAAACTCTTGTATAAAAAAAAAATAGGGTTACAGAGATCCAAATAGTCGCGTGAAAAAAAACAAAATTGAGGGATCCAAATTTGGTTTTTCGATAGCTCCAGGATTAAAGTAAATGTAAAAAAAAAAAATAATAATTATTGCAAACCCTACAGACCAGCCAACTAGCTAGGGAGCCGCGCGCTCCACACACCCACAAAAAAAAAACACAGGAGTAACTTAAATGAATGACTTGTACCCCTCCTGGACATCTTCATTACTTTGATTTCAAGCATTGCTCAAAAGATGGTGAAATATCCAGTTTGGCAATTGTCTATCAACAAAAAAAAAAACTGGGTATAAAACTTTGCAAATAAATTAAATAGGCGAATATATATATATATATATACTATCAAAATAATATACAAGCCAGCGTAGAGCCACGCCCAAGAGAACCCATGGCTCCACACCCATCGAGAGAGAGAGAGCCATAGCTCAGTGACCAAGGCTGAGGGAGGAATGAAACCCTTGGCCGTGCCTAAATTCCCTCCTTCAGCCTCTCCCTACAAAAGCAGCAAATGGCCGAGCAAATGAGAACGGAATGGTGGCGTTTAGGGTTTAAATGATAACTTTTTTTATTATTTTCCAGAAATAAGGCGCAACGCGTGGATCACATGCGAGGTATAGGCCTACGAGTTAAGTTTTTAATATATTTATCTATTTTATTTATTTATCAAAAAAAAAAATTAATTAAATTCTTATATCCAAAAAAATATATATATAATAAACAATTCTATAGTTTAGATAAATTAAATAAATTAGGTTTTATTTTAAATTAGGGATTTCAAAATTTAAATTAATTAATTAAAACTGCATATTTATAAAAAAAAAATGTTACTTAAGGGGGTGATATGGGTTTTCAACCCACGACCACCCACCAAGCCCAAGCCTTAAGAAATGACCAAACACCAACGTGCCACACATATCACTTTTACAAAATAAATTCACATATAAATAATTTAATTATCAATAGTAGCAAGGTACTACCCTGAAGAATAATCTCTGATTATCCAAGCGTCAAGCTCACGAGACCTTACAGAAAACTCATCAAGCCAATCTCCAAGCCTTTCCATTCCATTCCACCAGTCAAAGCCAAGCACTAAGCTCCAATGCCTGAAAGCCACTCTACAATCCTCAAGACTCGCACCTGCAGCCACCGAGACACACAATTCAACACATATGTACAACGCACCAAGGAAAGCTCACGAGTCAAGCATCGAAGGATAACCTTAGACTCATTTCATAGACATTAGGATGGAAGCCACCTTATTTAGTTGTAAACGCAAAGTATAAGGACTTAGAACAAGATAAGTTGGAGGAGGCTTCATGTGCACTACGAGGGTAAGTTAGAGGAATTAGCTTCGATACAAAGGTCGCTTGTATTTATGTAAACAATCCAAGCTCAAATCCACGGTACTCTCTGAGCTTCATGCTACACCCACAGCGGGGCACTCAGGGTTCACCAAAACATATGACAGAGTTAAACGCTCCTTTTTCTGG
>ML783183.1:548074-565408 GCA_009831015.1 Picea engelmannii
ATTAAGTAAAATTAATTAGATAATTAATTGTCCTAATATGGTTTTAGTTAAACAATGATTAGTATTTTTTTTTTTTTTTAGCTGGGGGAATCGACAACTCGCGGTTCTCGTACTCGCATGACACGGGGTCGATCCCTGTCGGCTACCACTATAACCCCAGGTGCAACCACCCAGCCCACAAGAATGGCACACGAGTAAATCCGGGTGAGAATCGAACATGAGACTTCATTTTACAAATTTCCTTCCATTTACACGACACTTCCCAATCCGTCTACACCCATGCGGGAAAACAATGATTAGTATTAATAATATTAATTAATTACTTATTTATTAATCAATTGGCTCATTAAAGGTTGTGTAATGAATTAAAGTGGCTTAATAATTTTAATATATTTAATTAAATACTTTACGTATGCAGGGGGGAAATGAAGCATTAAATTAAGGATAAGATAATAAAGAAGGGGGATAAGGTAATAAAGGAGGAGATAAGGAAATTAATGAGGGGGAGGAGAGTCGGTGAAGGGGAGATATGACAAGGAAGAGTTCTATGGGAGAGGGGGCATTATTTCTTTGGGGAGAGAGAATTATTGGAAGGGAAAAGACTGTATATCTTGTTTTCTTACTTTTCTGGTGTTGGGAGTTTGGTTTTGGGGTTTTTGAGAATCGTATGTAGGGGGCACCGGGTTACTGGGGGTTTTGGGAATGGGGGCTAGGATTCCTTTCGGTATCTTGGAGCTAGGGAGTCGGACAAGCTACTCCTAGATGGTTGGGTGGTTAGTCGGTTGGGGTAGAGTTTGGTCAGTGCATCAGGATGGGCAAGGCGACAGGGAAATGACAACCATATCAATGTGAATTAACATCAGAAGGAGGTATTTTAATTATGAATTTGCTGAGTTATTTTCATGCTGTGCATAAATTTTAATTTCTACTGAATATTTATTCTTATATGATGGTGAATGAATTATTTAAGCAATGAGAAAGGAATTATATGTTTAATTGTATGAATTTTTGGATTTAATTAAATTAGGTCTCTACATTTTGACATAAATTCTCCTCCTCTGTCCGGGCAAATTGCCTTTAACTTTCTTCCTGTTTGATTCTCAGCTAATGCCTTAAATGTTTTTAACTTCTCAAATGCATCATATTTTTCTCTCAAAAAGGCAACCCGTGTACGTCTGTAGAAGTCATAGATGACCATCATAAAGTAACGTTCTCCTCCAGTTCCTTCTTTTCGACATGGTCCACACGAATCCATATGAACAAGTTGAAGCGGTTCTCTGAAGATGTGAAACTGTTCGATTTGAATTGAGCATGAGTCAGCTTCCCCATTTGGAAAGGCTCGCATACTGATTTATTAGGCTTAGATATTTTTGGAAGGTCTTTCACAACACCTTCATTATTCAGTTTGACAATATGATCAAAATTCAGGTGTCCAAGCCTTCTATGCCATAACCAACTTTCGACAATTTTTCTTAAATGACATTTCTCCTTATCTTCCAAACCTTGAAGTTTTCATCTCTATGATTTGAATCTGGCTTATAGTTATTTAAGCGACAGTCTGCGGCTTTATATCCATAATTATGGAAGATGTAACATTATGGTTCATTGAATAAAGGATCATAACAATTGTTATGCTTAGTCTGCATCTTTTTACTAACCATCACATGGTTTGTAGTTTGTGGTTGTTTGTCTCATTCTTTGTTCAAACATGCATTTATTCCTTGGCTATCTTGATTGCTCATTTCTAAATCTTAGAGAACAATTTATAGCTTTGTGGCCAAAGTTAGAGCAGTAAAAACAATATCCATAGAAAAAATATTTGTACATGGAAAATGGTTGTCTTCTTTGAGAAGGTCGATTTCTTCCATGCTGATGATTTTCTTGAGCAGACATTGTGTATTTATCTATTCTTCAGATTCAATTCTGGTGGATTTTCCTTCACTCCTTCTTGGCGGTTGATTCTCTTCCTTTGTTTCTACAGGTTTGTTGTTGTCAGTAGTTGTAGATTTGACAAACTTGATGTATTATTTGTTGCTTGGTCGACCACTACTTGATCCCTATTCATAACCCAAACCAATTTTTGAATTTGAATTCCTTTGCTGATTTAGAATGGAGGCTAATCCTTCTGAGGCTTTAATACTTGTCAGATTTTGATGATATAAGGATTGAAATTTCTCTAGATCTTTTTTGACAATCACTACTTCAGCTTCCAATTTTTCACCTTTTGTTTTGGCTTCCTTCAATTGTTGTTTGAGGATGTCTTCAATCTTCTTATCTTCTTCTAACTAAACCTTCAACATATTAATTTATTCAGATGGTTCCTTGCATGTTTTCTCATATCTGAGCAATAAATTTTTTTGTTTTCTTTTATTTTCTCTGAGTCTATCAATCTCTTCCATGGCACTGACAAGTTCTCCTTCAAGATCTACTTCTTCTTCATAGTCAACAAAATCATTTCTTGTATCTTCAGTGTTTAGGTATTATAAAGATATTAGCATTATATCATTTATTTTATCTTCAATAGAAGATTCATTGCTTTCATCATTTGAGGGATCATCATCATTGTTTACACAAAGGTTTTTCTTCTTAAAATTATTCTCTTTATAGAACTTTTTGTGTTTGTGCTTCTCTTCATCGTGAGGACACTTAGATGAAAAATGGCCTATATTACCACAATTGAAACATTTGAAGGGAAATTTACCTTTGCATTTTCCTGATCCTTTCTTCAGTCTTCTCACAAAATTTTCTTCAATCTCATCTATATCAGAGTCTATGTTTTTCTCGACTTTAAAAGATGTCTCTCTTGTAGTGGATTTACCTTTGGTGATTCTCATTTCATAAGAAGTTAGGGTTCCAAGAATTTGATCTAGTGTCAACGTTTTGATATTAACTATTTCCTCTATAGCAGAGACCTTTGAGTTAAATCTATCAGCAGGAGATATTAATATTTTTTGGATTAGAAAAGAATCAACTATCATTTCACCTAGGCCTTTCATAGTTTTGACAAGTTATTATATATGTAAGAAGTACTTACTGATAGTTTCATCTTCATCCATCTTTAACTGCTCAACCTTCAGTCTGTTAGTCAGAAGTTTTGTGTATTTCACTTTTTCATCACCTTCATAACTACTTATCATCTCGTCCCACAGAACTTTTGTTGACTCACAGTGCATGACTTTGGCAAACTCTGCTTCTGCAAGCCTGCTTAGAATATAATTCATATCTTTAGCGTTGAAGATGAATTCTAGCTTGTCATCCTTACTATCTAGTACAACTAGCTTTACATAACCAGTCTCTACCACATCCCAGACATCTGCACCTAAAGCCATTACGTAGGCTCTCACCCAAACTTTCCAAATGGAAATTTTTGTTCCATTGAACAAGGGAGCCTTATTGGTTGAAGTTTCTTCATGAATTTTCATGTTTAAGGTTACTGATCTACATTTAAATAAAAGGAATCAGATATGATACCAATTGTTGGAAATATAACTGAGAGGGGCGGGTGAATTAGTTATAATATAATCTTGAAACTTTTTGTTCTTTTTTGAATCTTTCTTAATTATTATTTAATGTGTTACTAATAAATTAACATGCATAGATAAACAATATTTGATCCATCAGAAAGAATACATAGAGACACATATTTCTCATGAGGAAAATGATAAAGGGAGAGAAACTCTTCTTCTTAGGATGTCAATCAAGATTCAACTTTCATGTACATCACAGTATTTGAGCTCCAACTCAAATATGAGGCTACAACCTTTGGTAGCAAGCTACAACTTACAGAGAGCACCAAATCTCATATTTCTCTAGCACCAACTAGATGAAAGAACCAACTCCCAGGTTTCTCTAGCACCCACTAGAAGGAAGCACCAACTCCCAGAATATCTTCTAGCACCAACAAGAATTTAGAGGACTACAATCCTCCCTAGCAAAAACCTACCACCCTCATTGAATATTACAAAACTTTACTTACTTGATATGTCTCTGATATGGTTTGTTGAAACTCCATGAGTCCTTTGCCTTCTTTAGCTTCTATACTCTTTTTTTATTCTGCATAGTTCAACTTCTATGTTCTGCTCTTTTTCTTCCTGCGTTCGACACTTCCACCTATTCATATTCTCTTCTTCCTTTTATGTTTTGTGCTGCCTCTGCATATTATTCACTATGCCATTGATCTCCAATTCCAATTCTCCACTATGTCTCATCCTACCCACATGCCTCACTCTTCAAAAGACACTCTGTCTCTTCTCTATTCTGCATGTTATTCACATGTCGAGTCGTCTGCCTGATCATCATAAAAAGTCTTCATGTTCTCTTACTGTTATTCAATGTTCTTTGGCTTCTCTGGTAGCTATCCTGAGAATCCTTTTCTTCTCTATCAGTCGAAATTATTCATCTTCTCTGGCAGTTACAGTCAGTTGGTTTTGGCTCCTTTGTCTCCTAATCTTCTTTCTTCTCGTAACCTTCGGTGGTGATTTGGGGCCAATTACTTCGGGACTTCACATTTCGAGTCATCTGTCGTGAGTCACCCTGACTCTCCCAACTCCTAATATCCTAAATTCCCAAGTGGATCTTAGTGTCGTACTAGCTCCTCCCTCGATATGACCTTGGGATATGAGCTCATGTGACCATGTGATTGTGAGCATGTCCAAAGTTGGTTTAGACCAAACCTCTTTTCGCCCCACAATTTCCCTCTAGCCTCCAGGTGTCCTTTCTCCAAAACCATGGTTTCAATTGCGACCCACCCTCAACTCATTAACATTTGTGCACCTTCAATCCTCTCAATGCAACGAGACCTTCGATCTCATGATCTTCACGGTGCTCCTGAACTGACGGTTCAGATCCTTCCTGCCTGAATCAATGATTGTGATGTACTTTGTGATCCAGGCTCCGAGAGTTTCAAGTCTAAATCCATTCTTCCCTTCATATGGAAAAATTCCAGAGTGGATGATCTACAAAAACCTATCCTCCTTAATCTACGATTAGGATCTCCTCCAAGAGTCTAACCTTCGGTACTTTCAATTCTTAAACTCTCGTTTTCTCCCAGAGAATTTCACCTGGAGTCCACGATATAATGATGTGTGGTCTTCACGAATAAATGGTCAAAATCCCTTTGGGTATTTGGGGTTCAAAAATATCAACTTTCCAACCTTTCAAAATTCCTTTACTTTTCCCGAAAGATAAAAATCCACTGAAGTGTGTCCCTTTCGGATCAACGATCATGATCCTTTCGTGTCTCCAAACTTCAGAATTATCAAGTCTCAACTGGAAATCCTTGAAGTGAGATTTCTCTGAAATCTCAGATCAGCAGACACATACTCCCCTTGACGATCAATGGCCAAGATTTGTCTTCAGTGATTTTCACGTTCTCCCCATCCACAAAATTTTGAAGTTGTGGATCTCATGCCACCTGTCCTCCTCGACGATGGACGACTCCAAACTACTTCAGGACTTCATAATTTTGGGCAAGTGATGGTGGTAAATCTCCCGAAGTAAAACTCCCAGAGTGACATCACTTGATGACGTGCAATGAGCTTATTAGTTGCCACGTGTCACTCAGATTTTTGATTTGCACGTACCTGAAAAGCCGAATCAAATTGACACTTTTCATTGTCTGATTGCACCACGTTTCCTTGATGACGTAGTCTTGATGACATGGATCCTCATTCACTTTGGGAATTCGGCCTTGGGGACTTCAGGTATTTTGACTTTTCAACTCACCAATTCTTCCGAAGTGAGAATCCCCAAACATTAACCTCCTCACAACTTTTAGACCTGAACTAAATGTGTTCGTCGATCATGATCTTAGATCGAAAAATCGATATTTCTGCGATGCTTCCTTTTCTATCTTATCATGTTCTTCCACTTCAATATTATTTGATGACTGTTGTTTACTCCGGCTCTTCGGCTTAAATATGAGGCTACAAACTATGATAGGAAGCTACAACTTGTAGAGAGTACCAACTCTGATATTTATCTAACACCAACTAGATGGAAGCACCAACTCCCAGGTTTCTCTAGCACCCACTAGAAGGAAGCACCAACACCCAAAATATCTTCTAGCACCAACTAGAATCTAGAGGACTGCAATCCTCCCTAGAACCACCCTACCACCCTAATTGAATCTTACAAAACTTCACTTACTTTCTATGTCTCTGATATGTTCTGATACATCTCCATGACTCCTCTGCCTTCTTTAGCTTCTATACTCTGTTCTTCTTCTTCATAGTTTAGCTTCTATGCTCTGCTCTTTTTCTTCTTGTGCTCAACACTTCCACATGTTCATATTCTCTTCTTCCATTTATGCTCTGTGCTACCTATTAGTTTCCATGCGCCATGAGCCTATTAGTTGCCATGTGTCACTTGGATTTGTGATTTGCACGTACCTAAAATGTCGAATCAACTTGAAACTTGTCATTGTTTGATTGTGCCATGTGTCCTTGATGATGCAGATCCTCATTCACTTCAAAAATTTGACCTTCGAGACTTCAGGTATTTTGACTTTTCAAGTCACCAATTCTTCTGAAGTGAGAATCCCCAAACAGTAACCTCCTCGCAACTTTTAGACCTGAACTAAATGTTGTTCGTCGATCATGATCTTAGATTGATGGCTCGATATTTCTGCAATGATTCCTTTTCTAGCTTATCATGTCCTTCCACTTCAAGATTATCTGACGACTATCATTTACTCCAGCTCTCCAACTCTCCGAACTTTGGGTTTTTCAAGTCTCAAACTGAAAAATCATCGAAGTGATTTTATCTAGAGTTGAGGATCGTGTGTCGCCTGCCAGTCTTGACGATGGATGGTCCCTGCTTACTTTGAGACATGGGTTATTGGTAAACTCATCACCACCAAATTTCAAGGATCCACGAGAGGCAGTTAGTCCCTTTTCATGATACACCAGGGAGTGCTGACTACTTGCAATTTCATGCAACAATCTCTACCTCAGCGTGAGGCAAGTGTGTATCAAACTTGTCACCTCTAGCTCTGATACCATTTTTGTGGTAGTACGACTGTGGTTAGAGAAAAACTCACGAGTGATTGGTAAACTCATCGCCACCATATTTCAAGGATACACGAAAGACAGATAATCCTTTTTCACGATACACCGAGGAGTGCTGATTACATGCAATTTCGTGCAACACCTCCCACACATGTTGTATATATCTTGTCCCTACATATTTCCATTTCTTTTCATCCTTGGGGGAATTTGTAGCTTTACAAATCCCTAATTTTTAAGGGCTTCTAGTGGTCAAATTTAACTTCTACCACTTGTAAAAATCATCTCTGAGTTAACTCAAACCTCTTCCCCACTCATGGAGTCATGGTCAATTATTTTTAACTTGGTTGTTCCATTTGTCTTCCAACATTTAATTTATCAAAAAGTTTGTATCATACATGTGTCTAATAAAAGAGGACTGTTGGGAAAGGCAAATCTTTTTCCAACAGTCAAAAAATAATAATCACATAATCGAGAATTCTAATTTTGGATTTTCCATAAATGGAAATTTATTTCTAAATTCATATTAGAATTTAATTTTTTAATAACTTGAGGATGTCAAATCCTCTCCCCCTTAAGTTAAAAATTGTCTTCATTGTTCAACCATCTCTTGGAATAAGATTGGATAAGATTTCCACATATCTTCTTTCAATTCCTAAGTGGCCTCCTCAGGGCTAAACTACTTCCATTACACTTTTACCTAGGCGATGGATCTATTCCGAGGTATTGTTTCTTTCATGTCTAGAATGAATATAGATTGTTCTTGGAACTCACCTTATGGTTCCACCTGCACAATGTTCCAATCAATGATGTGAATAGGATCATGAATATATCTTTTCAATAACGAAACATGAAAACCATTATGAACTTTTAAATTTTCAGGAAGTGCTAGTTGATATTCCACGGATCCAATTCGAGTTAAAATCTCGAAGGGGCCACAAAATATTGGTGACAACTTGTAAAAACTCCCTATATTTAGAGAGATTCTTCTTGATTTGACTTTTAGATATACATGTTCCCCAATTTTGAATTCTTGATGTCTTCTTTTTAAATATGCATAGCTTTTCTGTCGGTCTTGTGCCTCTTTAAAGTTTTGTTGTACCCATTTTACCATTCTTTCCATTTCCTGTAGCATTTCTGGTCCCACCATAATCTTGTCAACTAGGTTACCCCAACAGATCAGGGTTGTGCATTTCCTTCCATATAATATTTCAAAGGGACTCCTCTTAGTAGATGCCTGATAACCATTATTGTAAGTGAACTCAACTAGGTGCAGATACTCTTCCCACTTAGTTGGTTTTGTTCTTATGTACATTTGCAACATGTCTTCGATAATTTGATTTGTTCCTCCAGTCTGCCCATCCGTTTGCGGATGGTAACTTGTGCTGAAATTCAAATTAGTATCCAAACCTGCAAACAATTATTTCCAAAAATTGGATGTAAATTTGACATCTCTATCTGAAATCGCCATTTTAGGAACTCCATGCAACCTAAAAATCTATTTCATAAAAATTTCAATAATATTAATTTCTTTGTAAGTAGATTTGACAGGTATAAAATGTGCAGATTTACTTAGTTTATCAATTACTACCATAATGGAATCATTTTTTCTTTGAGTCTTAGGAAAACCTCTAATGAATTCCATCGAAATAATTTATGATTTCCATTCTGGTATAGGCAGAGGTTGTAACAGACATGTCATATGTTGATGCTAAACCTTTACGTGTTGAAAATCTAAACATTTAGACAAATATTCAACTATTTTGTTTTTCATGTTAGGCCAATAAAACTGTTTCCTTAGTGTTGTTATCATTTTTTGGTATCCTCGATGACCAAAATATAGATTTTTGTACAGGTCATCAAGAATTGTCATCATTAGATTAATAGAGTTAGGTACATATAACCTGTTCTTGAACCTTAATAACCCATTCTTATCTATACTTAGATCTATTTTGTTCAGAATTTATGCATTTCGTTGTAATTTTGTTGTTGTTTTGATGTAATTTTCATCATTACTGCTTGCATATTTTATTATATGTTTGATTTCATTTTCTTCTTTGCTGATAATTATTTCAAAAAGTCCACTAGTTCTCCGACTTAGTTCATCTGCAACTTAGTTCTCTTTACCCTTGATGTGTCATACTTCAAAATCGAACTCACTTAAAAATTCCAACCATCTCGCTTGTCTAGAATTGAGATTTGGTTTACTGAACAAATGTTTTACACCACTGTTGTTGGTTAGTAATAGAAATTCCCTTCCCATTAAATAATGTCGCCACATTTTTACTGCATGAATCACAACTACTAATTATAAATCATGAGTCACATAGCTTCTTTCATGTTATTTCAGTTTATGTGATTCATAATAGATAATGTGTCCATGTTCTATTAGCACACCTCCTAATCCTGCTTTACTCGCATCTACGCAAAATGTAAAGTATTTATCCAGATCTTATACCTTTATGATAGGTGTTGTAGTTAACAATCCCTTTAGTTAATCAAAACTTTCTTGACACTTTTGTGTCCAATTAAACTTTATTCCCTTTCTCTGTAGTGATGTAATCAGATATGCAATTCTAGAAAATCCTTCGATGAACCTTCGATAATAACCGGTAATTCCCATAAGTGACCGTATGTCTGCTACATATTTAATAATAGCCCATTCCATAATGGCTTTAATCTTTTGCGGGTCCACTGCAATACCATCTTCTCCTATTATGTGCCCTAAATACTGTATCTTTCTTTGGGAGAAATCACACTTATCAAATTTAGCATATGACTTATGTTTTCTTAAAGTCTGTAGTACTAGTTTCAGATGATCTTCATGTTCTTCTTCAGTTTTTGAATAAACTAAAATATCATCGATAAAAACCAGTACAAATTTATCCAAATATTGGATGAATATACTATTCATTAAGAACATAAAGGTTGTCGGTTCATTAGTAAGTCCGAACGGGATCACTACAAATTCATAGTGTCCATAACATGTTATAAATGTTTTTTTATTTACATTTTTATCCTTTATCCTAACTTGGTAATAACTAGACCTCACATCTAGATTAGACAATATATTTTCTCCTCCAACCTGGTAAAAGAGATTGTTAATTCTAGGTAAAGGATACTTATTCTTAATCATTGTTTTATTCAGTTGTCGATAATCAATGCATAGTCTCAAAGTTCCATCTTTATTTTTAACAAATAAAAATGGGGCTCCCTAGGGTGAAACACTTATTCTGATATATTCTTTATCTAACAGTTCATGTAACTGCATTTTCAGTTCTCTTAATTTGGGTACACTCATTCTATAAGGTGCCTTGGACACCAGGGTAGATCCAGGTAGTAGATCGATAGAGAAATCTATCTATCTCCTTGGGGGAAGTTCTGATATTTCTTCTACAAATATGTCTTTGAACCCACGTAGGACTAAAAACTCTTCTAAATTGGGTTTTCTTTCTTCCCCTAGGATATTAGTTACTTGGACAACATATACTTCAAACCCTTTGTTAATACATTTCTTAAATTGCATTGCTGATATTTTCTTAATAGAAACTGATTTTCTGATTCCTTGTACTGTTATGACTGCATTATTCTCATCTTTATACACAAACGAATTTTCGTAACAATTTAATAAAACTTTATGTTTTTCTAACCAGTCCATTATGATAATTATATTGTAAGACCCCAAAGGTAATATGTTCATACTTAACTTTGTACTTTGACCATTTATGCTGAGTTCACAATCAAAAATAAAAAAATTTACCTTTCTTTTGGTCCCCATTGCTAGATTTACTAACCAAGATTTATCATGGTTTACCTTCTTTAACTTGTTGAATTCTACTAAAGATGGAGTAATATAACTCATACTAGCTCCTGGATCAATTAGTATAAAAACATTGTTGAAATGAATTTTACCTTCAACTTCCACAATATTGGATTGATGATCTTCCTATCTGCCATCTAGATATGCATTGATATTATGCATGCTTCTACTAATGTCTACAACTATTGAATCCTCTTGAAGGTTATGGATTGAAGTTCTTGTCATGGGATTTAAGCATGGACAATTTCTCCTCAGGTGGGGTTCCCCACACTCCCAACATTTCAATGGTTTTTTGCAGCTATCCCCTACCTTCTTGAATCCTATATTAATTGGTTTACTTCCCCCTTGGGCATTTTGTGTATTATAATGATATTCCTTCCTTTGAAAACCTTTTTCCATGTTACAAAAAGGGGTTGGTTGGAAGCCTTCCTTATCCTGATTCATTCTATCTTGTTTCTTGTATTTCCGTGCCTTGGGAATTTCAGATCTCTGTTTGTACTTATCATTACACATTCAAGCCTTTCTAAGAACTTCATTTAAAGACTTAGGATTGACAAATTCAATTTTTTCCTCATACGACTATGGTAGACAACTTAAGAACCTTTGTATCGTTACCTTATCTTCTTTGATGTACGGTAAAAACCTCAACAGATCTAGGAATTTATTTATCAGATCGTCCATGGACATTTTTCCTAGTCGCATTTCATAAAATTCCTTAGCTTTTCTTTTCTAATAACTTTCTTATAAGTACTTCTTCTTAAAATACTTTTTGAATTCTGACCATTCCATTCATTTTTCTTTCAAACCCTTGGCTAATTTCAGGTCTTGCCACCAGATACAAGATTTTCCTTTTAAGTTATAGATGTCCATTCTAACCTTCATATTACTAGAGTAATTACAAATATGAAAGTATTTCTTAATTTATAACAACCATGCTTCAAATTCCTAATCAATCTTAGATTCTCCATCGAAGGGGGATGGTTTTATCTTTTTGAACTCACCTTCTAGGTGGTCCACTTGTTTCCTTTTTCTTCCTATATATGCTTTGTTTTCTTTCATGTGTGTGTCTTTAGAAGAACTATCCTCTCTTTTTTTTTTCATGAACAGAGTTCTTAGATGACTTTTTGTTGACCTCTTCTTCTTTTTCATTGTCTTTTCGGATCTTCTTTGTTACTATATTGCATAGAAGCATTTCATTTATTTCTAGTTAGTCTTCATGTTCTTTCTTCAACTTTTCGTTATCTGCTTTAAATACTTGTAATTCCACGATGAGGTTTCACATCATTTCCAACAATTGAGTGGTTGAAATCCCTTCACTGTTATGTTATGGGTCTCTAGGAAGTTCTTGGTTTTTATTCCCCTCAGGTATGTCTCCTTCTTCATTATGTGCTAACATTTTCAGAATAGACAAATTTTTTTTTTCTGTTTGTAACAATAAATATGTTCGTTAGATTTTTATTTCAAAGGAAACCAAAATACAATTCTGGTGTTTCCTTGAGGTCCAAGCGTTGTAACCTACAACTCTGATACCATATTTAATGTACCCAAAATTTCACAAAATAATTTTTTATTTATTTATGTCATGGAAAAACTAAAGTCCATTATAACTAACATATTGTTCGTGACACAAGAAGGAAATTCGTTATATATCTTAATCCAATAGTTATATGCATGGAAATTGCATTCCACTCTCATTACCCATCATAAAAAGGATTAAAGAGATTTAAAATCAACACATCATTTACTATTATACTTCCTCGTAGCATTTCTATTAGAATTAAAAACATAAGATTGATGTGTTAGTGGCTAGGCTTGTCAAGGTCCATAGCCTAGGCATAAGTCAAGCGACCCATTTTATAATAGGTAATAACTATGTTTATACAACATGTAAGTGATATAATTCATAATATCAAGAGTTAAACATTAGTGACCATCGGGTTGAACCTAGGGGTCATAACCTTCTAAGTCTAGGCTCCTACGTGCTAGGGTTTGTGACATTTCATAGAAATATACCATGTTAAAAACTTATGATAAGAAAATAGCAATGTAATCGTGACCCTATTAACATAACCACTAATCCAAAGCTACACATATTTGTAGCCTTTAAGTGGTTTGTAAATACATAAAGGTGGATTATGCTAGGACGGTCTAAACCTATACTGTCACATATGTGACATTTAAGCTAGGTCAGGTTCATTAATGGTGACAGACCACCAATACTTTCCATGCCTGACATTACAGGAAAACCAACACTATGGGCTTGCCACTTTGATTGGTTTCACATGGCATGGTATGGGTGTCATTCTCCACTATCGAGAGGCATGAGGTGACATTACCCCCTCAGAGTTATTCCCCTTGCATTTTCCCTCTCTGTGGTTTTTCTCCCGCAACAATAGTATTGTTCGGCTCTATGGAGAATGGTAGCATTGGGGTGTTTTAGCAGGTTTTCCACATGCACGGTGGCTACCGTTTTCAATATTTCTCTCTTTGTGCATGATAAGACAACATTATAATGTGTATCATATTATTTATGCCCAACGATTCAAGTTCAATACATTATTCAGGTTAAAGATGTTCTTTGTACAATGCGTTATTTATGCCTAATTGTTTTCTGTATAATGCATTATTTGTATTAAACTGTCCTCTATACAATGTGTTCTTTATGCCAACGTTTTTCCTATGCAATGTATTATTTTTGTCAAAGTGTTTTTTGTTCAATGCATTATCTATGTCCAACCATTTTATATATAATGCATCATTTGTATTAAACTTTCCTCTATATAGTGCATTATTTATGCCAACATTTTTCCTACGCAATATATTATTGTGTCAAAGTTTTCTCTGTGGTGTACACACTTCCTATGAGTAATGCTTCCTCTGTTTTTTTACTGATATCTCCTTGATTTTTACTGTCGCATACTCCATGATTTCCTTTATGGTGAGATTTGATATCATACGATAATTTTCCCCTTATACATTTCACTCTAGTACTCCTCTGCATTAGTGATCCAAAAAGGATCCATAGAAGGCTAAGAACAACTCAAAACTTGCAGAGGCAACTTAGAACACTCAGAATGGCTTCAGTAGATAGAGAAAGAGAAAAAATCAAAGTTCTTAAAACTCAGTGAAAATGACATGATCTCAAAGAGTGCGTCGCAATATTTCTAACGACGCAAACAACTCATTAAATGAAGTTAGGGATTGAAAGATATTCACAGTCAAAGTTTGGTCAACCTAGCCCAGTCAGTCGGGGATGAGTCACCATCTGTACGGATGAATTTAGAATCCATAAAACACATGTGGAAAGAGAAGGAAGGTGACACATTTCATGTTTTCGTTATCATGGTGATGTGGCAACACCAGAGGCTGCCACATGTCACCTAGTTTTGGCATTTTCGAGTCGACCTGTGGACAAATAGGATTGTTCCATGTGGTAGTCTGTATGGTTTGTCTAATGATGTGGCATGATGACATGGTATAGGAAAATTTGGCCCAATGGGAGGTTGTCACATGACCCAATCAGAGGCTGCCATGTGGCAGGCAGGAAAATCACAATCACAGTCTGTGAACGAATTTTGAAAAAAATATTAAGTTTGGCGGTCTTCCAAATCTGGTAGACCACGCCAAACTTGGCCATGATTTAAACATTGGGATATGGATAGCACCACCTCTAAACATAGAAGAATAACCATATATTATATATATATACATTGCAACAACACAAACCCAAAAGGGGGAGGCTCGTGGGTTTCACCCCAGGACCTCCTCCCCCATATACGCCTTAATACTTCCGCCCAAACCAATAGGTCAACGAACTTTCTTTGTAACCAACGCCACCCATATTACTTAAATGTTGAGTCCATCGAGCCAGAGCATAAAGGATCATGTACAGTATGACCTATGGGCACACAATTCTATGCAGTCCAGTCATTGATATAGGTTACAGAGGGGCACGAAAATCGAGATGAATTTCTTCTTGGGCCTAGGAGTACCAAAGTCATATCGAGGCATGGAGACATTCATTTTTGGGTAATTTTGTGCCACGAATTCAATGGTGTTGCCTGTTTTCTAATCTGAGCATTATTTCTATAGCTTGATTTCAGAATGAGGTATACTTATGTATTTTGCCAAATTGTTTTGTTGAGTTAATGAAAGAGACTACCCATTTGAGAGAAGGACCTGGAGACGTAGTCCACGAGGGATGGAATCCATTATCAATTTTTTTAGTTCACATTTGATTATTATGTCTCTTCATTTTTTATCTTTTCGTTCTTTTATGGTGCACTTTAATTTATGCTCATTTAATGCAATTATTTATAAGTCATTCGATGAAAAGATCCTGGATCATGTTGGTATCAGAGCAACCATCTTTGAATTGAATTTTTGAGTGTGAATGATTACTAGGGCCAAGCATAAGTAGGGTGAAGGAAATATTAATAATTTCAATCCCAGAGTTGGTCATGCATCTCGAAGGAAGAAAATTGTAGAAGAGGACAAGCATGATGAACAGAAGAAAAAATTTCATATGGTCTTTTATCGCATGTCATAAATGGTTGAACGAATGTATGGATATTACAAGAAGAGGATGAAGGAGAAAGGGAATAAAAAGGAAGCACATGAATATGATGATGCTTCGGTAAACCAAGGGGCTAGTGGAGATCCTTTTGAGCCTCCATCATCACCTTCAAGTCCTACTTCTTCTTCCTCTGAGCATTCTCATCATTCTCATCATTCTAGCCATAAAGCCTCTTTTAAGAAACTGTTATTAAATCTTGATGTAAATTTCTTTACCTATGTTTAATGGAGATGCTAACATGAAAAGCTAGATAATTGGATCCAACAGGTTGAAGTGTATTTCCGTGTTCAATATATTGATGAAGAAGAAGTTAAAGTGAAACTGGCTTCCCTTTGGTTGGAAGGCATCGCTTTCGTATGGTGGGAGAGCAAGATTTAGGAAAGAAGTAAGTTTGGTAATATTATTTCCTCATGGCCAGAATTCAAATCAAATCTGCGATAAGGAAGCAATTTTATCCATTGGGGTATTTAGATAAAGTAATGATGGAATGACAAACTTTAAGGCAAAGTAAAGGTCAAATTGTGCAAAGTTTCACAGAAGAATTTAGGAAAAAATCTCTTGCATTGAACATTCCTTTGGATTCTTATGAAAATTTAATTAATTATATTACCGCACTTCACAGTTATATTCGTCATACTTTTCTCTTGTTTAACCCCACTAGTCTTGACGAAGTTTGTGTGCAAGCCACTCACCTTGAGAATAGGGGGAAGCATGTTCAAGAGAATCCCATGCAGAAACCTTACAATCTCCCACATAAAACTTTTAAGAAGTTTAAAAGGAAGGACAAGAAGATTTCCACAGTGATGAAAGAAGGAGGAAATCCATCTTGCACTCATTGCAAGAAAAAGGGTCATGATGAAGAACATTTTTGGAAACTGCATCTAGAGAAGAAACCAAAATAGTTCGGTGGAAAGGAGAAGACAAAAACTATTGCTACAGTGCAACAAGATCTTGGATCTGATTCAGGAGATGAAGGAAAGATCATAGCGGTTGGAGTACAAGGTAAATATTCCCTTCATGCGATTTCAAGTTCCAATAATGAATCTCATGATGATGAACGAAATAGGAATGAATTATTTCACATAAGAGTTGTATCTAAACACACTAAGATAGATAAATTATTTTATTCAGGTTCCCAAGTAAACTTAATATCTGAAGCACTTGTCAAAAAGATGGGTCTTGAAACAAAACCACATATGAAGACTTATCCTCTTGGTTGGGTATTTGATAAAGAAAAACTTAATGTCACCAAACAGTGTAGGGTCAAATTTGCTATAGCTTCAAATTTGATTGATGAAGTGGATTTGGATGTTTGTAACATCCCGCTCTGGCGCACTTACCAAACTTATTCTTTGAGGACACTTGCTCGCAAGTGATCTGGATTTATATGATGATAAAACTTTTCTTTCATTATGATGCATTGAGTTATATGACAGGATGTTTTTACTACCTTGGTGTAGACAGGTGCTACTGACTCAGTTTCTTTGAGTGTGCAGGGTGTCAGACCTGGAGGATGCAGAGGCATCTGTTGAACTCCCTTGGACTCCGGATTGAGTCAGGGAGTGGGGTATTTGAGTTGTTTCATTTATGATGATATTGCTTCGTTTGATGATATACTATTGATTATATGATATGTTGTTTGACGTGATCTGACATGATGGTTGATGATGCAGGCTGACGATAGCTTGCCGACTGTGCTCACATATGGAGTAAAGGGGCCACACACGAGTTCCAGAGAAATTTGGGGAGAGGTGTGGACAACATCCCTTCCACATCCTACTAGCACTCCCATCGTGGCTCGAACTGTAGGTTAACGATTACCTAGTTCGAGAGGATCCACGATGCCATGAGGGCAGACTGCGACAGTCGCTCATGATGATTCTAAGGGGCGCGCAATAAGGCGGGGGCCTTATTCCTTAGAGCCCTTAGTCTCC
>ML783183.1:588197-624866 GCA_009831015.1 Picea engelmannii
TTTTTCGTTTACGTCAAGTATTTTGGAATTTAGAAATGAAGTGTCGGGTTCTCGCCATATAATACTGACAAGTTAAAATTGATATCGTTGAAATGCATGATCCTTATCCTTAGTGCAATGATTATTATCTTTAGTAAACATAATGATATGGTTACCTTATTGTAAGGCTGGTATAACTTTGCTCTTGATAAACCTATATGTGGTTCGTTTAAACACTGTTAAACCTGGGGTGTTCGTTGTCAGAGTCCCTGTCCCGTGCCTTCCATAAGGGGCGAAATTTTGTCCTTCTTATTTATGTTGTACTTGATATTGGTCAGTAGTTGCTTGGTCGGTTGTGTCAGGTGGGATGTAGACACCTCCATGTTCCTCAGAACAGTCGCCATCCCTAAGACCTTAAATGGTTAAAGACGATGGGAAACCGGGCTTGAGCATTGCTTATGTGTCTTGGAGATCCTAACCTTGCAGGGTAGGACGGGCGGGAGGTCAGTCGTGTATAGTGGTTAGTTTTACTTTTCGCTGAGTGTCTGCGTGGTGCACCTCTGCCTATGGTTGGGTTGTGATGGTTCTCGTTGAGGCGTTCAGCGTTCTGGTGCTGAACCTCGTGTTGAGTCTTGTTGTTAGTCGGGTGGCATCGTACAATTCATTATGTTGCTGCTTCTACACGCGCGCACACACACAAGAAAAAAAAAAGAAATTTTGCACCTGTTACTAGAATGGTTGTAGTAATGACTCGGTTCGTTACAATGTTGTACCACTTGGTATATGTGGCATAGTGTTGGGAAGTCCTTATCTTTATGATAGAAAAAAAATCATATTTCATCATTTTAACAATTACCACCTTAGTAAAGGGGGAGTGGAATATATTGTTAGATCTCACAACATGAGGGTAAATACAACACTTGTTAGTGTAGGGCAAGTGAAAAGACTCATAACCACTAATAAGAGATATGTACTCGTGTTCGTAAGAGAGAAAGATGTTGGGACATCCAACGCTTTCCAAGGATGTGATCCATCTCATAAAAAGGAATTAATTGATATTGTTTCTAAGTATGATGATATTTTTTAGGAACTAGATGAATTACCTCCTAAGAGGGAAATCCAACATGAGATACATATTCAACGGGATTCTCCTCTTCATAATGTGGGCATGTATAGGATGTCAGTTTTGGAGGTGACAGATATCAAGAAGCAGGTACAAGGCTTATTGGATCAATGATTCATCGGGCCCAATTCATCTTCTTGTGGTTCCCCGATCGTGATGGCGCCAAATAAATGTGGCACATGGAAAATGTGTGTCAATTACTGGGCCTTAAATAAAATCACGGTGAAAAATCGATACCCTCTTCCTCATATAGATGATTTACTTGATCAATTGAAGAATGTTGTGTATTTCACTAAGTTGGATTTGTGCAGTGGATATCATCAAATCAGGGTCGCAGAACATGATGCATGGAAAACTTCCTTTAAAACAAAACAAATATTGTTTGAGTGGTTTGTTATATCGTTTGGGCTATGTAATGCTCCGACAAATTTCATGGGTGTGATGAATGATGTATTTAGGACTTTCCTAGATGAATTTTTGATTGTGTATTTAAATGACATTATTATTTTTAGCGAGACTTGGGATGAACATGTGAGGCATGTAAAGAAAGTATTGGATACTTTGTAAAGGGGAAAGATGTATGTAAAATTGTCTAAATGTGAATTTGGCAAGACTGCACTTGTGTACTTAGGTCATATTGTAGGAGGAGGACAATTAAAAATTGATCCTTCCAAAATTGATGTAATTGTAAATTGGCCTAAGCCAAAAAGTGTAACCGAAGTCCAAAGCTTCTTAGGTGTAGACCAGTATTGGAGGAGGTTCATTTCCAAATTCTCCTTTATAGCATATCATTTGCATGCCTTCACCAGTGTGAATAACACTTTTCAGTGGGAAGGAAGGCAACAAAAAGATTTTGACACTTTGAAGGAGAAGATCAGTGCCGCACCAATATTATCACTGTCAAATCTTCAACAACATTTTGAGATCAATATAGATGCCAACAGATATTCCATGGCTGTAGTATTGATGCAATCTCATAATCCTTTTTGTTACCAGTCTGAAACTTTTAACCAAGCTATTTTTAACTATCCTACATATGATAAAGCATTGTATGCATTATTCCAAAGCCTAAAGAAATGGAAGAACTAATTATTAGGGAAGGAAAGCATCATACATACAAATCACCATCCCTTACAGTATCTCCAAGCACCGACCAAATTGCAACAATATTGACACTACATATGGATGGGTTTTCTACAACAATTCCATTTGGTAATAAAGTACAAAAAGGGTACAAGTAACAAGGTAGACGATATTCTTTCTAGACCTCCTATTGTTGCTTCTATTATTTTGAAGAATACTTATTTATCTCATGATAGCTATGTAGAAAAAAATGCCATTGATGAATATTTTAAAGAAGTATATGATAAGCTAACCCATCGTGCACGGGTAGAGAACTATTGTCTATAGTGAAAACTACTCTACCATCTTGGAAATCTATGTATTCCTACAAGTGAACGAGTCCATGTAATACGAGAAGCACACACTTCTCTTGTATCTAGATATTTTGGGGTAGGAAAAACTATGGCTAATTTGTTGAGGTTTTGTTACTAGCCTCAAATGAAAGCAATTGTAACTAAATATGTAAAGAGGTGTGCAATGTGTTCTACTTGTAATCCCACAAATAGAAAATTGGGGCTACACTCACCACTTCCTGTTCCATCCCATCCATGGGAAAGTATCTCCATGGATTTTGTAGGGGGTTTACCAATGACCAAAGGGGGTAATGACTATTTGCATGTTGTAGTGGATAGGTTCAGCAAGATGTGTATCCTAATGCCATGTAAAAAGAAGATCATTGTTGAGCAGACTCCTAGTCCCTTCTTTCGGTATGTTTGGGTTCACTTTGGGTTACCCATATCCATTGTCTCAGATCGAGATACTTAATTCCTTGGAGAATTTTGGACTAGATTGTGGAGGATGATGGACACCAGATTAAAGAGGAGCATTTATTTCCATCCATTGACCAACGAACCGACAGATAGATAGAGGTGGTAAACCGAACAATGGTACTTTTTCTTCGAGGCTACTACAACAATAATCCCAAGTTATGGGATGAACATATACCCTATGTACATCATTCTTACAACCTAGATTTACATTCATCCACTTAGAGTTCACCTTTTGAGACATGTTTTGGGTACCTACCCAAGGTTCCTTTAGACTTGATGTATTGGAGAGGTGTCGATGTGAATGAAGAATGAACAAAGGATAGGGCCTGCAAGGTCATCCAGAGGATCCAACAAATACACCAAGAAGTCAAGGAAAAGTTGGAGAAAAGTCAAGCAGAGTATAAAGCTCGGCATGAAAAGCACATGGTTGATCATGAGTTCTAGGTTGGAGACTAGGTATGGCTTCATATCAGCAAGGAGAGATTGAAGGGTGAAGGAAAGAAACTCAAGCCCATTCATTACAAACCTTTCACTATCTTGGAGAAAAGTGGTACCAATGATTTTTGTCTGGATCTTCCACCTTATATGAAGATTTACTCAGTTGTGAGTGTTGACAACTTGAAACTCTTTGAGCCTCCCATGATCATGGATCAATATGACGAAGTTTGAATACCTTCAGTTGATGAGTTTTCACCTGATTACTTAGATAAGTTACAAGAAGATATCATCCTAAATAGGAGGACAAGGAATTCACGCATGGGTGATGTTGATTATCTTCGGGTGGGCTTAAACGGAAGACATCCAAGAAAGGAAAAGTGGATAGAGAAGGACAAAGTGAGGGGAGTCTTCCCTCACTTACCTGTTGATTGATGAAAGCTTTTGGTGGTCCAAAAATATCTCAGTGGGAAGGTGTGATCCAAAAAGAATCCAGAGAAGGCTAAGAACAACTCAGAAATCGTAGAGGCAACTCGAAATGCTCATAATGGCTTTAGCAGACAAAGAAAGGGGAAAATTCAAAGTTCCCAAAACTCAGTGAAAATGACATGATTGCGAAGATCGTGCCACAAGATTTATAACCGTGTAAACGAATCTTCAAACATAGTTACAGATTGAAAGATATTCATGGTCAAAGTTTGGTCAACTTAACCCAGTCAGCAGGGGATGAGTCAACATCCGTACTGCTGACATCAACATTTGTATGGATGGAATAAAAATATTTACAACACACATGGAAGGAGTAGGAAGGTGACACATGTCATGCTGACGTTAGCATGGTGATGTAGCAACACTAGAGGGTGCCAAGTCCCACCTAGTTTTGGCATTTTTGGGCCGACCCGTGGACCAATAGGATCGTGCCACATGGAAGCCTGTAGAATCTGTACGCTAACATGACATTATTACATGGTAGAGGAAAGCGTGGCCCAGTGGTAGGTTGCCATGTGGTAGGCGGGAAAATAAAAATGACATTCCGTGAACAAATTTTGAAAAAAATATTAAGTTTGGCAAGTCCGCCAAATTTGGCGGACCATAGAAAACTTGGCCACGATTTAAGCGTTGGGATATGGATAGTACCACCACTAAACATATAGGAACAAACATATATTATATATATACATTGCAACAACACAAATGCGAAATGGGGAGGCCCACGGGTTTGACCCCAGGACCTCATCCCCCATATATGCCTTAATACTTCCACCCAAACCAATAGGCCAACAACCTTGCTTTGTAACCAATGTCGCCCAGATTACTTAAATTTTTAGTCTGTCGAGTGAAAGGAGGAAGGAGTGTGTATGGTATAGTCTATGTGCACATGATTCTATGCATTCCAGTCATTAATGCAAGTTGCAGAGGGGCACGAAAACTACGACAAATTTATTCTTGGGCCTGTGAGTGCCAAAGTCAGATCGAGGTGTGGAGACAATCATTTTTGGGTAATTCGACACCAAAAATTCAATTGTGTTGTCTTTTTTTTTATCTGAGCATTATTTTTGCAGCTTGATTTCAAAATGAGGTATACTTATGTATGTTTCCAAATTCTTCTGTTGAGTTAATGAAAGAGCCTACCCATTTCAGAGAAGGACCCAAAGACGTAGTCCACCAGGGACGAACTCTGTTATCAAGTTTTTGTGTTCATATTTTATTCTTATGTCTCTTCATTTTTTATCTTTTCCTTCTTTAATGGTGCACTTTAATTTATGCTCATTTAATGCAATTCTTTATAAGTCACTCAATGAAAAGATACCGAATCAATTAGAGACTTTCTCTTAGGAGTAAGTTCTATGATTCCTTTCAAGGGGCTTATATGTTTCTTTTCTATTGGCTACCGGTCTCCAAAGCCCGTAATCCTTTTGTCTCCTTCCTCATTTACCCTTGATCAGACACCCCAGTCAAAGGTTAAACCCTCTATAAATATGTTTGTTTTAGTTTCAGGTCTGTGTAGAGGACATAACACCCACGACACTTGTCTGGAGGATTACCGTGTAAGGAAAATTAACCATCAATTTTCATACCTATTGGGAAGACTCTAGGTGAAGTCATGTACGAATAGTCCTATACTTGCATTCCTTTGTTCGACAAAAATATTCGATTAATTTCCTCTCTGTATATAAAGGCACTCTTTATTTTATGGTCGAAGAAACCCTTGCTCATTGAAAATTTAGAAGTGATGCTCCCTGTATATATTCACTAGTTATAGAATATCTCTGTTGAGAAAATAAATGTGCTCTGTCACTATTAGAACACCTATGACCATTCGACAATGTCCTTTGTTTCTTTCTATTCTCCAAATCCTTGTTGGTTTTAAAACATGGCTCCTTGATTCATCTCATACTAGGTATCATACTCACACACATCTTCTTGGCCTATTACAGGTTGAAATTTGATACTTCCGTGCATTTCCATATCCTCGTTAAAGTTGAGGTCATAAATTCGCAAGGATTTATTTTAATACTCTTTGCGTAGCTTAATTTTTTATTATTACTCAAGGTCACATCTTTCCTTCTAAATTATTGTTTAATTTCATACTTGCCGCAAGCATCACTCTTGTCGAAAAACTCCATTTTTGTATTGTGAAAGTTAATTCCTACTTAATTTACTAACCTCACCACAATATTCTTTGTCTCTTCGTATGGCATTTCTTTTGAAATAAAATTTCGAAGTAATATTATGGAATTATTAAAACCCTTCTCTTGTATACAGTCTATATTATATATACTCTCTGTAATTTTATAAACTTACAAGGAATTAAGTTACATAACTTAATTTATAGTTTTGTTTATTCTTATTACTTCCACATTTAAAATAATTTCTAATATATGTCAACTGATGATGGGTCCCTTTATCTTGCGAGGGAACCCATCAGATGAAAAACACACCCACTTCCCTTCCCGGGTCTTGGGTTGACGGCTTTAGAAGGCAACGAGGGTACTCCGATATGACATCAAAATCCAAGACAAGTATACTTTGATCTTTTTATTTGTTTCATATTTTAATAGTCTGTACATTATAAGTTACTAATTCTATTGTATGGATCTGTTACAAGTTGGAAGAAAATCCAATGCACTTGGTGAAGTGCGTGGCATGTCCACAAAAGGTATTCAGGTTCCATCTTCTTCCACGAGTCATTGCGTGCACATGCAAATAGTTTTATGTAGTCCTTTAAATTTTGGTTTAGACTAGCTATGGAGTTCTGGTATTTAAGGAAATCAAATTGTAACATTTTGGTCTACGACCTATTGGCCATTATCAATATGTATATAATTTTTTCACGTAACCTGTGATCTACTTTATTGAATGTCTTTCTTTTATAACTAGATAAAACATGTATTGAGACTGTTATTCTTTTCACTCAGCATAATAGCCGAAATACAATACAGTTCGTTTGCACTTATATATATATATATATAAACTTTTAATAACATACCACTACAAATATTATTACACAGTGGAAACCCACACAAACTAATATGGCTATACAGTTCACTTCAACATAATTTTCCTTTAATTATAATAATATAAGGTATGGCATCAACTTTATAACATCAATAATATAACATCAACAATTTGAATACATAAATGACATACATATATGAAAAAATTGATTCTGGGAAAACAAATTGAACAACCACATTCCACCCAAACGTAGAAATAAAATAGCCACGATCAGTTATCACAATCACCCACTAGCCTAACCACGAGTCCATAAGGGTGAACTGAATTATCCTCCTTAGCTACTATCACATTAAACAGATCAGAAATTGCTTTGCCTCACACCAGATGTCCTCATAACATCGAAACAATTCTCAATCCCCAACATACTAAGAAACGTCCGGCCTCCAACATATGTTGTATATATCTTGTGCCTAGGTATTTCCATTTCTTTCCCTCCTTGGGAAATTTGCAGCTTTAGAAATCCATTATTTTTAAAGGCTGCTAGTGGTCAAATTCAACTTCTTCCACTTGTAAAAATTAGGTCTGAGTTAACCCAAATCTGTTCCCCACTCATGGAGTCATGGTCAACTATTTTTAACCTAGCTATTCCATTTGTCTTCCAACATTTAATTTATTAAAATTTTTATCTCATAGATGTTTCCAACAAAAGAGGATAGTTGGGAAAGTCGAATATTTTCCCAACGGTCAAAAAATAATAATTACATAAAACAAAATTATAAATTCGGATTTTCCATAAATGAAAAATTTATTTCTAAATTTGGATTTTCCATAAATGGAAATTTATTTCTAAATTAAGCTTGGAATTTAATTTTCTAATAACTTGAGGATGTCACACGACTGGTGGGGATACTCTCCCCTCCATTATCTACAGTTCAGATTAAATATGGGACACTAGGATTCAGATTTCCCTCTAGAAAACGACACAATGACCAAACTACTTGATCACTGAATCGTCAAATCGTCATGGGCTCGAAGATCAATGGTCTGGCCTCCTCCTTGATCAATGGTGGGGATTTTATCCTAAATTCAGATCTTTGGGGATTCCTTCTCCAAATAATATGATGGCCAAACTCCCAGAGTGGCGAAATTTTGAATCCCGAATTGTGATATCTACGACCCATGTTCTGTCCACTTGATCTACATCTAAGATTCACTTCGGGACTTCAGAGATTCGGGGCTCCGTGACTCCAACAAAACAGAAAATTATCCCAAATAACCAAAGTGTCAAATCCTGAAATATAAATGCCTTGAGGATCTAAGTATGACGTTCTCCTCATCCCATATCAACGACTGGGAACTTGTCTTCCTTTTCTCCATGCTCTCCTCTGATCAAGGCTTGATCCAATGGCACAGATCAAATCTGACACCCAATCCAATGAATGCTATAGATTTCTCCTCCATCGTTGCTCTGCTTCCTCAAAGGGATTTTCTCAGGTTCTCAAAGGCTTGGTATTTGATTTCTTCTCATAGGGATAAGTTCTTAACCTCTCCTTAATGTCATGGACAACTATCTCTCCTAATCTTGGAACTTGTAAAAATTTCTCTGGTGCACACTTGTGTTATCTCTCTTGAGCTCATAATTTATTCAAACTTCAAAGTGGTTTGAACCTTTGTTCCTTCAGTTCCCTCCTGGCACTTTTTTCTCTTCCTCCTAAGATTTATCAACAATTTAATGAAGTGTTAGCTTCTTGCACTCATTACACTAGCTTCCTATCCCTCCTGAGATTTTTTCTAGCTCTGGTATACCCACTTGGAATGATCCTCCTGCACTTAAAATTGAGTTCTTATGCATGACTTGCACTAGATTTTCAAAGTTTTCCAATAAATTTGGTGTGCACTCCTTGCACAACCTCGGGAGCCCAGAACACTGATAAATTCACACACACAGGGAATTTAAATGTTCTACAAAGAGAAAAATACATGTACTCACAACATTCACAAACATGCACAAATATTCACATGCATTCACATAGACACACAAAGGTACTTGGAAATAATCTCAAATTTCTCTTAACTATGAAGTTTACAATATTTTACAATTTTTACAGTGTTGGACTGCAATAGAGTCTAAACTCTTCTCTTCTCCTCCTCTCTCTGAAATCTCCTAATTGATTCAGAGAGAGTACTACTAATCCTGCTCAATACATTGATCCTCATAAAAAATAGGGGTTTATCAAACCTTCCTCACCTAATACATTAAATTACATTTAAATGACAAATGAATAGGATGATATCTAGATTCATCTTATACCTATCAACCATTAAAGGTGACTTACACTATCATTACACAAATTCAATGGCTCTTCCTTCCTCGAGCCTTATAGTATTAATTGCATTAAATTGTGAGATTTAAAATAAAATGAGAAGGTTTCACCCTCTCTCCTCGGGATCTGCTCCGGATCCTCCTAAGCTACACTGGTTGTTGACTTGGTTGTTGAGTGGGAGTGATGCTCCTGCATAAAACTCCTCTACTGAACAAATCATGAGCTCCTACTCTTGGCTCCCATACTACTACTGTTAAGATCCTCCAGGGTCCCAAACTTTGACTCAGAGTTTTTCATCTTCTCCTCCTGGTTGTTGTTATCATTGTCTTGTTTTTGTTGTAGGCTCTCCTCCTAGTTTCCAAATCTTATGTTGCAGGGCTCCATTGGTGTTTCCACTGCATTATTATTTTTTTATCCCCAATCGGTTGTTTATTTTCCCCTTTCTTGTTGATGTTTTTCTCGGTTAAGACACATTTACCATCATCCTTTCCACCTCCTCAATTCCCTTGTCTATCCTATCCTTTGGTTGGTCCTTCTCCTACAATTCTCTTCTGCCCTCTTGGCATATGACTTGTTGCATGATATTTCATCTTTTGGATACTTCTCCTTCTTCTTTATATATTTAGGACTTTTACTTTTCATAATAATTTCTTCTTCATTCTGCATGATTGCATCCCTCTGGAAGTATTCCTCTATCTATGGATTATTTAACTAATCCTCTAGTAGCTTCAGATCTTTATCCCACTGAGTGAGAATTGCATCTGAGTTATCCTCTTCTTTTTCTTTCCTTTGTCCATATCCATGGGACAATTCTTCTTCTGGTGTCCCTTGCACCATTTACTCAAAAACATGATTCCTCTTCAAAGATAACTCCAAGGGATTTGTTGATTCCTCCTATCATCATACTGCAAGGTTGATGATCTTCTCCACCCTCCTTCTCCTTGAGATTTGAATTATTTAACTTCTCATCATCTTCATTCATGTATCTTTCAAACCCATATGAATCTTCATGCTCATGAGGCTTATCTATTGTCTCTCTATATTCTTCTATCAACACTCCTTGCTGATCTGAACTTTCCTCTGAGTCCCTGAGACTCTTAGATAGTCTCACCTTCTCTTTTCCCTCCTAGAAATATGACTTCTCCCTTCTTCCCTTCCACAATTCCTTGATATATTTGACTGATCCCTTCTCATCATCCTCATCTCCATCAAGGATTTCCCCAATACTAGGTTCACATATGCTTGACATCTCCTCTATTGATGGCCATCCCTTGGACTCATGGTCTTTAAGTCTCACTCTCTCCTTTTTCTCCAAAGCACTCATTCTTTGCTTTAGAGCTTTGAGGTATTCTCCTTACCTCTTCTCTTTCAACTGGAAGAAAACTTTATCCATGGCTGACCAATAAACTGACATCCTCATGCTCCATCCTCTCATTTGGATTCTTTGCCTCCTTCCCCTCTTTTTCTTCCTTTATCCTTGCATCTCCAATCTGTTGATATCCTATCTAATCTCCTTGAGCTCTTTATCCATATCTTCTTTTCTCATCTTCTTATGATATAATCTCATGGATCTCTCTCTCCTTTTCTCTGTGAGATTCCACTTTCTCTCTATGATCTATAGTCATCCTTTGCTAAGCATCTCCTTTCTTATCTTCTTGTTTCACTTCCTAGAACCTTTATGAAATTTTAAACTTCTGCTCAGTGTAGGCACACACCTTGCACTCACTCCTCTCTTTAGCACTCCTTGTTATTTTGTTTTTGTAATCTAACTACTTATTTTAATAGCTCCATAGGATCTTTTCTAATCCAAGAACACAACTGGTTCTTTTCTTCATCCCACCTGGTTGTTTACTTGCCTCCTATGCAAATAAGTGCACCATTGAATTCCTCATGTAGCCCTCCTAGCTGTATGTTTTCCACACCCCTGCAAACAATATTCACATAGATCTCTCATGCTCTATATTCTCCTTCCTTTCCCTCTTTTATAGAGAAAATAACTGCTATGATACCACCTGATACAAATGCATGACCTTTCGGTCTCTGGATGTTTCATGGGAGCCGAATTGTCTCTTAGATCCATGTTATATCTTTCTTTGATGCACACAATCCATTTCATTTCTAATTTGCAGGACTAACACAAAACCCACTTGGTTATTATGCTAATATCCCTTTCCCCTCTCACGATTAATCCATAGGCTCTATCGCCTTTACCCTATTAGAATCACATATGATCTCGGGCTAGAACCATGCGCTGGAAAAAAGGTTATATTCAGAGATTTGAGACTCTAGCGGTATTTGGAGCTCTGGGGCTCCGATGTTCTAGAGGATTCATCAAACTTCACAACACTTTAATTCACCTAGACTTCATTCGTGAATACAAAAGTGTCCACATGACCTGGGGATAAAACCTAAGGCTTAGATGAAAGGTTCTACGACTCTTTTTGACTTCGATGATCCGTGAAAAATCACCCAACACCACACATCAATCTCCCAGAATGGTTACCGACCGAACTCGGTCATAAAGTAATGTGACAGACAACTGTGTCTTTATCCCTTCCTTCCACTCTCACATCCTTAAACGACATAATCTAATGGCTAGCGGGGATCCTCTTCCCTCCATGATCTATGGTGGATATTAATTCTAGGAATTCATGCTTCCAAGTTCCCTCAATCAAACAACACAACATCCAAACTCCCGAATCATCAAATTGTCGAACCGTCGAGGGATTGAAGATCAATGATTCATGCTCCTCCCTAATAAACGGTGGGGATTTACTCCATACTTCGGAGCTTCAAAGATTCCTTCTCCAAACAATACGATGACGAAAATCATAGAGTAGCAAAATGTCGAATCTTGAATCATGAGATATAAATCCCACATTCTCTCAACTTGATCTATGACTAAGATTCACTTCAAGACTTTGGAACTTCATGGATTCATGACTCCAATGAAATAACCAATCCTCCTGGATAAATGAAGTGTCGAATCCAAAAATCTAAAGGCCTCTAGGATGTACATATGATGTTCTCCTTCTCCTAGATCAACGACTCAGATATTGTCTTCCTTTTCTCCATTCTCTCCTCTAATCAAGGCGTGATCCAATGGCCCAGATCAAATCTGGTGGCCGATCCAATGACTGTTGTATCTTTCTCCTCTGTCATGGATCCACTTCCTCAAAAGGATTTTCTGAAGTTATCAAAGGCTCCGCCTTTGGTTTCTTCTCACAGGGATAACTTCTTGGCCTTTGTTTACTGTCACAAATCACTATCTCTCATGAGCTTGGAATTTGTAATACGTTATATTATGCACACTTACGCTATCTCTCTTGAGCTTATAATTACTTCGAACTTCAATGGGGTTCAACCCTTTGTTCCTTCAACCCCCTCGTGACACTTTTTTCTCTTCCTCTTGAGATTTATCAACACTTTAATGAAGTGTTAGCTTCATGCACTCCTTCCACTGACTTCCTATCCCTCCTGAGATTTTGTCTGGTTCTGGTATGCCCACCTGGCACGCTCCTCCTAAACTCAAAACTGAGTTCTTTCGATGTATTTTCATAGTTTTCCAATAACTCTGGTGTGCACTCCTTTCACAGCCTTGGAAGCTCACAACACTTAGAAATTCACATGAAAAGGGAATTTAAATGTTCCACAAAGATACAAATTCATGTACTCACAACATTCACAAACATGCACACATATTCATATATACTCACACAGACACACATAGGTACTTTGAAATATAGTCAAATTTCTATTAATTGTGAATGTTTACAATATTTTACAATGTTTACAGTGCTGGAGTGCAACCAAGTCTCAAATATTCTCTTCTCCTCCTCTCTCTGAACTCTCCTAATCTATTCAGAGAGATTAATAATAATCCTCTTCAGTATATTTATCCTCATACAAAATATGGGCTTCTCAAGCCTTAATCACCTAATACATTAAATTACATTTAATTGACATCTGACCCGAATTGGATCTAGAGTCATCTACCTATCAACCATGAAAAGTTACTTTCACTCTCCTTACAAAAATTCAATGGCTCTACCTTCCTTGAGCCTTACAATATTAATTAAATCAAATTTTGAGATTTAAAACGAAATGAAAAGGTTGTGCCCTCTCTCCTTAGGATATGCTTCAGATCCTCTTATGCTATGTTGACTGTGGACTTGGTCGTTGAGTGGGAGTGATGCTCCTACATCAATCATTAATGAGTTATGTTTCCTTTCATTTTGTGCATGTTGCTAATTGTACTAACCATGATTTATCATGATTTACCTTCTTCATCTTGTTTGAGTGTACTAAAGTTGGGGTAACATAACTTAAACTAGCTCGTGGGTCTATTAAAATCGATACTTTGTTGTTAATAATTTTACCTTCAATTTCCACCATAGTGAATTGATGATCTGCTTGCCTTCCATCCAAAGTTGCGTTGATTCTATGAATATTTTTTCCAATATCTCCAACTGTCAAAGCTTCTTGTATGTTATGAATTGTTTTATTTGGAGCATTCCTATAGGGACATTTTCTCAATAAATGTGGTTCACCACATCCAAAACATTTCAATGGTTCTCTAGGATTATCATTTTTTTTCTTGAATCCCAAGTTAACTGGCTTACTTTGATGTACTTGTGGTGTGTTTCCATGGGAGTTGTGTTCTTGATATCCTTTGGTCATGTTTGAAAATGGTGAAGGTTTGAAACCCTTTTTCCCTTTGATTTAGCTTCTCTTTCTTCTTTTCTCTGCATGGTTTTAGATTTTCAAATCATTGTTTGTATTGATCATAACATATCCTTTATTTTTGTAGAAATTCACTAATGTTTTTGGGTTATTGAACTTTATTATGTCCTTGTATGACTGAGATAAACAACATAGAAATATTTGAACCTCTAACTTTTCATATTTTATATAAGACACAAATCTTAGAAATTCAAGAAACTGAGTAATTAGATCCTCCATGGGAATTTGTCCTAACTTTAATTCATAGAACTCTTTGGTTTTTCTCTCATAATAAATTTAATATAAGTATTGTTTCTTAAAGTGTTTCTTGAAATATGCCAATTCCATATTCTTTTCTTTTAGTCCTTTGTCTAGTTTTAAATCTTGCCACCATCTACTGTCTTTACCTTTCAGATTGTAAATGGCCATACTTACTTTCATGTTTCTAGAGTAATTTTAAATATGGAAATATTTCTTTATGTTAAGTAACCAAGCTTCTGCTTCTTCACCGGTTCTGAACTCACCATCAAATTTTGAAGGTTTGATTTTCTTGAACTCTCCATCTAAATGGTCCATCTATTTTCGTTTCCTTATTGTAGATGCTTTGTTTTCTGTCATTTGTGTGTTGTTAGAAGAACTATTTTTTTTCCATTCCATGGCTAGAATCCTTTGAGGACTTTTTACAAACTTTATTGTCCACTTCATTATTCTTTGGGCTCCTTTTTGTTGCTATGCTTTGTAAAAACATCTCATTAATTTCCAGTACCTCGGTCATGGAACTACTTTCGCCGTGATGTTTAAACTATTATTTTTTTCTAGTGACACCCTCAAGCATAAGTGTTGTAACCTATAGCTCTGATACCATATGTAATGTACCCCAAAAAGAACAACAATTTTTTTTTTTTGTTAATTTTGATTGTCCTCTCTTGTATATATAATTGTATAAGTTTATTATTGTTATTTATTCTCATCGTATATTTAATTAACTTCAGAAACATTGATGTATTTACATCTAAACTTTATCTTCAAAGTTCTCAAGAGTCTTGAGGTAACATGGTATATATATATATATATATATATATATATATATATATATATATATATATATATATATAAACAATCCTAATAATGCCTATTTACATCACTCAGAACATTTTTCCAATCGTCCCAAGGGGGGCTCTTCGATTATGAGAACTTGAATATTTCTCTAAAATACCTTTTTAGTTTTATTAATATACCATTCGACAAGGAATTGTCACCTTAGTCATGAACTTAGTGTTATCCCCTTTCATCTGGGTAGTATTTAAATTAAAACAAAATTAATTTATAGTGTTGGGTTTTTTGATACTGATCGAACAAGTCTTTAATCCTTGGTAAAAGTTTTCTCTTACCTGATGCCTCATATAATTAATGAATTTGGTAAAATTATTAATTGAACCTTGAATCGAATCTTGGATTGATTAGTGGAAACTGACATCTAGCAGGACACACAACCATGCTCATTAAAATATTTTATGTACGACCCTAGTATGGCCTCCTAACATTGGGCTACGTCTTAACCTCACATGGAACACCCATATTGGATGCAAATCGATGTATTTTATTCATAGTAATGTACCAGTTTTGAAAGGATCAAGGTCTCATATGTAACGGTTGTCTCTAGATTTCTAAGGGTTATTAAACTATTTTTTTTCTTTGATTTTTCTTTGTAATGCATTTAAGAAGAAACATCCTCTTCACTTCCCGTCGCATGGAAAGATGATTCTACTAAATTCTTGATGTGTAAGTTATTTTCTTCCATATTCAAGGATGAAATAAAAGTAGAATACTGTGTATGGGGTTATCTTCTCGTAAGGTAAAGCTAAAATAATGTTCTTTGTACATAATATTTCATGGGAAGCTCTAAATTGAAGGAATAATATTTTCGACCCTTCCCTTATTAGTCCCTGTCGTAGGCATAGAGGGACTATAGCGATCGATAAATTGTCGACCTTGTATTAGGTTGTGCATTGACCGCAAATATTTCCATATTATCTATTGTTGGAACTAGGGAAGTGAAAACATCGATTTTTGTATAATAGAAAGTACCATGTTTGTCAAGATCTGATTGGATAATGGATTGGAGGTCTTATTGCCAACTTCTCTATTCCCAATGTTATGTATGTTTCCATATCCAAAGTACTTGATCGTATATTTTTTTATGCATTGGTCAAAGGTGGATTAATGCTAGGATTAGTTCGAATGTTTCCTTTAGCATTTTCTGCTAGCTAGAATACATTCTCTATCATATTACTATGTGTGATTTTTTCTTTATTATTGCATTATTCAAGAGGACATGCCTGATATGCTGCATTTTTTCTTAAATGTTTTCACACGGCTACACCCTTCGACAACCCTGACAGTCTTTAGTGGTTATCTAACAGGTCTGGCAGTATTAAATGTTTATTTTACAAATGTGTTGCAATACAGTTTCATTTCCATTTTTTTGATGTTCGACATCACTGCTTCAGTGGTCGATGCTTGTTCGTTGCTTCATTCCATGGTTCTTGTTCTCGTTTGATTCAACTTTTCAAAGTTGAGGTCCTGCAGCTGCAGTTGGACCTCTTCGTGGTTGTTGATTGGTTTGTTGTTCTTCAACTTTGCAAGTTGTTGGACCTATTTTTGCAGTTTCTAGTTTTCTTGGGGCTGAGCTCTTGCCATCCCTCGTTGAAAAGTAAGTTTCCTTGTTGTTCCTATTTTTCAATGGTGGGAATCCCTGCCTCCAAATTCTGTTGCAGACCATCTTTGTCTATGCTCTTAATTTCTATTCCTGGAAACCATGTGTCTTCATATACCGGTTGTCGCGTCCAAAGATATTTCAAAAATTACAATACACACGGTTTTACCATCCTCTGGGGTGTAGACGTAGAGAAATCTTTTATTCTGTGGGTCGAAAATTTTTGTCCACTTATTGTCTTTGTCCTGAGTAAATTCATGGTGTTATTTATTTGCATTGTTTATTTTGTATGGGTCACTTTCCAGTGTGGGTTTGTTTTCTTGTCATCTTCTATGGGGACTAGGGGGGATTGAAGTATAGAAGAATATGGTTGAAAGATACATACAGGGATTGGTACCCAGTTTCGCGCTTGTAGTTTTCCTATTTTGCTTTCCTTTTTTTTTTGCTACTATAATTTTTTTCCCCCTTTTCTCTGTTTTCATGCAAAATGAAAGTATCTAACAAACAACTTCAAAATGATAGTTCAAAAGATGAAAGAAGTAATAGATGTTGAGTCATATGAAATAGACACACAGTCCCTTGTACATGATAGAATTGACATGGTTTTTCATAGCAATGGCCTTTTTAGATTGGATGCATTCTCATATACTGTAGGGGATTTCCTTTTCAATACATTTTAGGTTCTATTGCATTTTCGGTATTCGTCGACCAAGCTGCGCAATGGATTGCTAGATTATTTATCGGGTTGTTTAAAAAATGATGACACTGAGGCATTGGAGTCCTATGAATACAAAATGGAATCTTATTTTCTTTGACAGTTGCATGGAATACATGATGTCGCTACGTATTTTTCAAAGATGTAGTTGTTTGCATCTCCAGTTCAGCCTGCACATGAGAGGGGGCTTTGGGGAGATACATTTTGTATATGGTGGTTGTCTAATTGGCTCAATATATCAGTTGGAATATGGTCATTGACAAGAAAAACAAGATATCTACTATTCAACAAAACTGCATCTAATAATCCATATTGCATCTTGTTCCATGATGCCAATGTTGTCAGTGGTCATTATGAACCACTACTGTACAAAAAAATGTCCATATGCAATGTTGAAGGAACTCATATTTACTTGTCCCTCATTTTCAAAGACCTTGAATCATAGTGGAAATGGATTATGCATCACATAGATTGCCATAGTTTACAGTTGGCAACAAATGTTGTGTCTAGTTGTGGAGATAGTTTGTTCAATGCAATTTGTTGTTTGGTAGAAGTGGAGCTCGATGTGTAGTCATTGTGGATTTACACTGTATATTCCTTTTGCAATGCAATTATAGGAGGTATACAATAGGATTTTAGATGCTTGCATCAACACCTTTGGCCATATCTCCTAGAAAATATGCCAGCAGTTGGAAGTTGGCAGGAATGCCTTGTAAACATGGCACTTCCATATGAAACAGGGAATGTGGAGGGTTGCAGATTGTGTTTGCAATGGTTGTCTATGATATTCAGAGTGAGTATCGAGGTCTGGTCGACCTTTCCAGATGGAACTATCCAATCCTGGTCTACTGATTCAAATTATGATCGAACAATTGGCATCCTCTCATTGAAAACAAATACAACACATATCCATTATGAACCTTTGATTGGACATATCGGTGGTTCAGGGTTGAATGTCCATGCCACCCAAACTGCATCGAATCTTCATATGCATGGCATGCATATCCATGAATCTCCTCCCGTTTGTGATATAGCCATACATTGCTTCAACAAAAAAACCATGCGTAAAATTCATCACAGTTGTGATGAGGCCATATAGAGCTTAAATAAAAAAACGTAGAGTAGGTTATCACAACCTGAAAAATGTTATGCGTCAAATTCGTTCCAGTTGCGATGAGGCCATACATGCCTTAAACAAAAAAAGTGGACTAGGTTATCATAACCTGAGTCAGAGTGAAATTCATCCTAGTTTATATCATCTCATCATGTCGTTGGGCAAGAAACTTAGAGTAATTTACCACAACCTGAAAAAGGTCATGCGCGCGAGAAAAAAATACATTGCTACAGTTTCTTTTAGAGAGAAACTCACATACCACAATCTAAAGAAATTTGTTCATGCAGAACAGAACAGAAACAGGTACAGTCACATATTTTAGAATGGTCATGAAACTATGACATTTTGTGGGCTAGAATCCACACCATGCACTACTACCAATGAAAACCAAGAAACATTTTCTACCCATACTTCCCTGCGAAAGAAAAATGCATGACAGACCTACACGAAACAAATTAAAGACACTCGTTCCATTGCATGTGCAATTTGTGAACAATTGAATTTCTAAAAAAACAATAAGTCTTTCACATCTAATTTGCAAGAAGAATACCTCCTCTTGGCAGTGCACAATAAGCAATTTTCCAGTGGAAAACTTTGTCTTCCATGCAAACGATCGCTTGAAAATGGAAAACTCCAACAATTTTCAACCCCTAACCAAATAAGATGTAATACATCACTTCCAGATGTAAGTGCATTACGAAACTTGAGGAGAGACTTGTGTCTCTGGGGATTTCATTTTCTCAAATCAGGTCTTGGGGCTATAAATGACCCCAGATGGGCTTAACAGGATCAATTATTAATGTGCATGTTCAGCTGGATGTTGTGCAAAAATCCTTTCCACAATTCATTAGCAATACAATGACAATTGTTGTGGCTCTGAAAAGACACTTGCGATACAAAAATGCCTAGCAGACAGGCAAAGTGTGTGTGCATGCTATTATGAAATCATTAAAGGAATTATGTTCTAGGGCCCTGTACAAAGCACAAAACATTTGTATAAATGACAACTGGAATAGTTTTCTTGCATAAGAGGATGGCAACTGTGCAGACACTCTCGAAAATCCTAGTGAATTTGATACAAGTGATGAATCAGAGAATGAAACACCTGCTGAGACATCGGTGCATGGATTCACTAATTCACAGTGCATTCATGACTTGCAAGACAAGATTGTCAAAATTTCACCTGCTGAGGGGCAGCGTCCACTTGAAATATTCAAGGAAAAATTTGATAAGGAGATGAACTTTCCAACACTCTTCTATGGAGATCTACGTTCCAGTGATATTAGAGAATGATTCAACTATCATAAAATATTCTAATGGGAGCTGCTACATTCAAGCGGTTACTTCTCCTGTCACATAAAAAATTTGTTTTTCAAAACAATGTGCATAATAATAGAGCAAGTTCTCTCCTGCATGTGGGTCTGAATAAGAAAAGGCCAGTTACAAGGAAGAAATTTGTTGGCCAAGGATGTGATGTACAAAGTAAACCTAGAAAAAATTATGAAATCTAATATTGGATACATAGATTTCAAAAACATTCACACCTCTCTTGACTATTTGCAACAAATCAAAAAAACAATTTTTGCAATGATCTGGCAATTGGGCCTGACAACATTTTTCATCACATTTACAAGTGCAAAGAATTGATGGGATCCATTGGTAGTTGTCGTATTTGACCTACATAGGAACATGAAACGTAAAAAAGAAACCGATACATTAGAAAATAATGACATTAAGTACCTCATAAGAAAATACCCAGTGACATGTACTCGCTACTATAGACATAGAATAAATTCTTTGAGACAATTGATATGCCATGATAAACGTTTTTCAGAAAAATTTCGGACTGCTTTTTTGTGACTGAATTCCAGAATAGGGGAAATGAACATGACCACGCACTGTTGTGGATAGAGGGTGCACCAGTCTATAAAGCTTATAACAATTCCAATATCGAACAATTTGGGGATAAATACATAACATCCAACACATATCATTTGGATCCATAACTTGCCAAACTCCATAGACATTACCATACCAAAAGTTGTAGAAAATGAAAAAAATCTCATTACAGATACAAATTTCTCGTGCCGCCAATGAGAGCTACCAGAATCATAGAGCCACTTAGTTTAGAGGACAATTTTGTTGTTGAGAAATCTAAATCCTTGTTCGCATTTCTAGAAAAAGGAGAATCTGATGAGATGATGAGCTTTGATGCCTTCTTGATAGAGCTAAATCTATCATAAGATGACTATATCCAAGCCATAAAATGTACGCTTAGGCAACCAAAATTTTTCTTTAAACGAAAATTTTTCCATATTTGGAACAACAGTTTCTCCAAGGTCATGCCAGTTATGTGGAAAGCAAATACAGATGTACAGTATGTGCTCAATGCATATGCTACATCATTGTATTGTACCTCGTATATGACAAAGGTTTACAAATCTATGACAAGTGCATTCAGAAGAATATGCAAAGAACATGAAAGAAGTCATACTGATGCCATACAAATGATACACACACTTGGCAATACATTTCTTAATATTCAAGAAATGTCTTCTCAGCAAGTAATTCACATTGCACTTTCCCTATCCCTCACTTTTAGTTCAAGAAAATGTGTCTTCATAAACACATCTCCACTTGAAAAATGCACATTTGTGCTTAAACCACAGGTTTTTCTAGAACAAGAACCTGACAATTCAGAAGATGTGCTATGTCACTCTATTGTTGATTATTACCTCCAGCGTCCATCTCTATTAGGCATATCTTCTTAGCAAAATTCGTATCACATTACAAAAAGAATGATGCGCCCATATCAAAAATAAAAAAACCCTCTGTGATACGGTTTGTCAAATACAATAAACATTGTGACTATGAAAACTATTGTAGAGAAAAATTGTTGTTGTACATTCCATTTGATGAAAACAAAGAGACATTAAAACATAAATTCTCTACATGGGTGGTTTTGTATGTTGTGTTTGAGACTATAGTGCACATCAATGAAGCTAGATTTACCTACAATGTTAATCCAACATGGGGTGATCTAGAAGTTGCAGTTAATGACCTATAAAACCCTGACCATCATGATGAGACATTCACAAACCGAAAAACAACCAGAAATCCTTCCGAGTCCTATGACTTGCAAGTGGATTTGCCTCGTCCTCCAGTAGGTGGAAGTGAAAAACGTATGAATCTTGGTTTTAAAGTAACAAAACATCCTTTCCTAATTTAAAATAATGAATACCACAGAATAAGACGTCTATTGAATCGAAAACAACAAACAAATCTCAGGGACATTGCTCTTAAAAAATGCTTGAACATGGACAATCCTGTGCACTTGTTCTTTACAGGCAGAGCATAAACATGCAAGACATTCACAGTGAAAGGACCATTCAAAATTCTTATATGAATCTATGATTCAAACAATTCCTCTGATCCTATGAAACCAAAGGGCCTAATAGTTGCATACAAAGGAAACAATGCATATAATGCAGGTGGAACAACAATCCACTCTGCATTTTTAATGCTTTTTAACAAGTCACAGTTTCTTCCACTTAGCAAGGAAATGTTGGATACATTGTCTAAGCTTTATGAGGAACTCCAACTTGTGTTTATAGATGAAGCATATTTGATTGGGAGTCAGTTCTTGTATTCCATTGACAACCGACTAAGTAGCATAAAACATGTGCACACGAAATACTTTGGAAACTTTGACATGATATTATGTGGGGATCTTTACCAGACACAACCCATCCAAGATTCTTTGATATTTGAAAAAACTACCATTAACATGGAAACAATGACCCATGACTTATGGAGAGACAATATTAAATGCTTTGAGTTTCATACTACAATGCGACAGACAGATGAAACATTCATTGCAATTCTGAATAGAATGCGAATAGACAACCAAACATATGATGACTTAACATATATCAATTCAATGTGCTTGCGGCCTACACCAACAGACCCAATGTTCTCTTACCTGTTCTACATAAATAAGGATGTTTCAATGCATAACAACCACATGCTATCGGTCATGCCTGGTGATGATATCATCATCAATTCAATTGACTTAGAAGAAGACAACCATGGAAATGTGCCACGTCATGAACATACAGTCACTTGACGTTTGCAGCTTATCCTCAAATTATAAATGTTGGTTGAAATATATGATTGTAGCTATGATTCACATGATGGCTTGGTCAATGGTGCAGATGGAATACTGAAAGTCTATATGAAAACAAAAAAACTTGATGTCCTTTGGATTAAGTTACATGAACCGCATATAGGCAAGTGACAAGCAAAGAAGTTGTCTTATCTATATAATTCCAACACTGGAAGCGATTGGACACCTATTTTGTGAATATCAAAGCCATTATCGACATCAACAAAGATGGGTTGACTGAAGATTCGAAAACAATTTCCGATTAAACTTGCATGTGCATGTACAGTCCACAGATCATAAGGACTAACACTTGATAATGTTGCATTTCAGCCTGTTGGAATTCAGATACATGGACTTGCATACACAACATTGTCTCATGTCAAAAGAATAGACTCCTTGTATTTACTAATTCTTCTCACAAAAGATAACTTCAAAGTGAAACATAAAGTTGATATTGAAATGGAGCGACTCAGGACCACTGCAAAATGGCAACTGCACTATGATTACCAATTCATACAAACAAATTCATCTGTATCAATTCTCTCGCTTAACACACACAACTTAAATGGATACATGGATGATATACTGAATGACTATGATAAAATGAAATCCGATATTCTGTGCTTGCAGGAAACACACATGGCATTATACATGCAGAACCAAGAATTCCCAAATCATAATTGAATATCAAGTTACATTACACATGGGGTGATGATATTGGTGAAAAAACATGTACCAATTTTGGACCATATACATATCGGAGAAAATAATGTTGAATTGGTGCTTGCAATTTTTTTTTCCATGAAACATATGTTGCAATACTGAATCTGTATGCTACTCCCCATGCAATATTCTCCAACACAGTAGATGTTATTTCCAATGCATTGTTCCATTTCCATCTGAACGGACCCATTGTACATGTAGGAGACTTCAATATTGACAATCTAAAAAATAATGGCAGAACTAAAGAATTGGAAAACTACATGTGCAAATACAGTCTTCGCTTTCTTTTGAACAACACAAGCCATCTACAAAACACACTTATTGACCATGTCTGGTCGAATGTGCTCATTCCTCAATAAAGTATGTTTATCTTAGACACATATTGGTCTGATCACGATACAATTGGTATTGCACTTGAATTATGATATATACGTCAAACATATTGCAAAGTCATATTTCTATGTTTCAAAGCATATCTGTATAGCTTGTTGGAAGAAAAAAAAAAAAACAATTATCCAGCTTTTTAGTTTTCCCTGATTTCTACACATACTGCTCTGGTGACCATATAGTTGATGTTGTACTTGAATTATAAAATATACATTATGCAAAAAAAAAAGGGTACATCCTTCTAAAATCTATTTGTTACTCTATTCATATTATTCTCTTTTTTTTAGTATATGTGCATAGTGCTTGCCTTTTTCTTTACATGTTAACTTATGTTCACATCCCTTTTGTTTTATACTTTTGTTCATAGAAAAAAATAGGAAAACTAGACACCGAAAAGAACTCCTAAATAGATATATGGAGAAATCCATGCAAAGGTGCATTTTTTCTATCTGTCTTCCATACTAAACAGTTTTTCGTTTACTCTCTGTATTTTTCAAACTTGTTTGCATGTTTTTTTTTTTTTCCCTGCCTTGATCCAAATTATTTTTGGCACGAAATGAGAGCGGAGATATAATAAAGAAATGCACAGAGATATTGTGTATATCCAATAATATAACATAAATATATCATAGATGCAACCATAAACATAGAGATACAATGATACATGATTTCTATTAATGAAATAAATGTACAGAGACTGTAAAAATACAGAGTGAAAGACTCGCTAGAATGGTGGCAGCTTATCTCTGATAAAAGATGTGACGGCTACTCGCATTCAAAAGAAGATGATTGCAATGAGGCTTTCAAGGCATTTTTACAATAAACAAGAATGCCAAAATCCCTAGACATCCAAAAACCTAACCCTAGGAGATGAAGCACCAAAAGTCATGTGGGCCTCGTTTGGGTAAGTTAGTACATCAACTTCGGGGTCGTAACTTTTGCATACGATCTCCATTTTAGGCATATGATAGCTCATTGGAAAGGTATCATCGAGGAGATTCATTTTGGGGGCTCAATTATGTCTTCAATTATCAATTAGAACCTTGATCTCTAAAAAACTTCATTTAGGCCCTTAAAATGGCCTCGAAAGTTAAAACCTGCTAAAAATAGTAAATTGTCAAAATTGCTAGAAAACTATTTTGAGCCAGTCAGCAGAGGTGGGTGGCCACCGATATCCACCTGGATGAATCCTCCCTCCTTAGGAAGTAATTGTCTCCATTGCATTGAGGTCCCTAGGGAGAGGGAAAAGCATTTGTTGGATCTACATTTTGGTGAGCTTCTTGTATTGTTGGAGACATTGCGCTGCTCAGTTTGTGGAAGTATGTCAAGAACTTGTTGAGGCTGAGGCTATTAAACAAGTTGAGATACATGAGAGGAAGCTTTGAAGAAGGAATATTTGTGGTTTGCTGCAACCTTTTCAACCTACTTCTGTTGGATAGAAGGTGCTTGGGGTGAGGCTATAGTGGTTGCAGTGTCATGTTGTTCTCCTTTTGAACAGATTGTGAAGAAGCTAAATTTTGTAGTATGAGATACTACCTTGTGACACTTTTTAGGTGGAACAATAGTTGCAAATACCTATAGTATTCTGTAGATATGACCCCCCAAATTAACAATGACACTACGAGGTCGAGACTCATAAGCAACATGGTGTCTCCACATATATGGTTGGCCCAAGAGAAGATCACAGACATCCAGTGGGGAAACATAACATAATACCTCATCCTTGAAGGGTTGGATTCTGTATGAAAATCGACATTGTTGGCTGACATGAAGATCTCATCGTTACCGAAGCCACCCAATGTTGTATGGCTGCACATGTGGTGTTGTTGACAATCCCAACTGTTTGACGACCTTTGTAGAGATGAGGTTTTTCTGTCTTCCGTTATCCACAATAAAATGCACCGGGGTCCCCTTCACCCACATCTGTGAATGAAAAAGGCACTCCCCCTCTTCAGGATCTGTGGGTTGTTCTGGTTGAATTGTTGTGGTCGCAACAATAGCAGTGGGGTCTGCATCAATGATATGTCCTTTACTAGTATTTTCAGAATCAGATTATGAATCACGGTTCGGTTCCTTGTCTTTGATCTCAGCCACCAATGGTTGTTTTGAGCGACATTCATCGATGTTGTGCCAGGGGATTTTGTGGAAATCACACAATTTTCTGGTGTCCTTCTTTGTCTTCCCATGACCCTTCTTTTCATGTGGCTTGGACTGGTTTTTGGGAGACTGTTTGTTAGGGACGTCTTTGTCATACTTTGGTTGTTGCAGATTTGCAAAACCAAAATGTCTCTTGTTCTAGTGCTTAAATTTCTTCTCAATTTTAACAGCATATCGATAGGCAGCACTGAGTGATGAGATGTCTAGAAAATCCATTTCAGTTTGGATGTATCTGTGTAGAGCCCCACGGTATTCCAAAACCAAATTCCATTCAAAGTCTTTGATACCCATCTTGGTGTGCAAGGTATGGAAGGTATTAGTGAACTCTGGAATTGTTTGGCCCCTCTCTTGCCATAGTGTGGTCCATCTCATGTACTGGTCCTCATAATTTCCAATAGGGTAATATTGTTCCTTTACTGCATCCACAAAAAAATCCCAAGTGGGATCAGTCCCATATATTTCAGACTCCTCTGTGGAGCTCTCCTCCCAATAAGTTTCCCACCAATGTTTGACATGGGAGAGAGCTTTAAGGATTGCGAAGGTGATCTTTTCTTTGTCGAAAAATTTGTGAACAGAGAAATAACCTTCTAGCAGCTTTAACCATTTTTCTAGGGCTTCTACATCTATCTGTCCTTCAAATACAGGAATATCAAAATAAACTTGCACCTTGAAAGGCAAGGTGCCTCCTAAGTGACCGCTTGATGAAGATGCACCTATTTCTATTGGCATGCATTGAAGGATGCGGAAAAAATTCTCCATCATTTCGTCCCTCTGTCACCTGAGAGCTTGCTCAAGCAACAGGCTGATAGGATCGTCTGCTCCATCATTTTTCTTTTCTTACACCATTGAGGGTTTCTTGGGTGTGAAAGATAAATTTTCCTCAATAGAAACAAGTTCGAGACCCAACTTTCTATACTCATACCTCATCGGGGACATGCAATGAAATAACAACCAAGAACAACCTGCTCTGATACCATTGATTCGGATTATTTTCGGCACGAAATGAGAGCAGAGATATAATAAAGAAATGGACAGAGATATCGCGTATATCCAATAATATAATAGAAATATATCAAAGATGAAATCATAAACACAGAGATATAGTAATACACGACTTCTATTAATGAAATAAATGTACAGAGACTGTAAAAATACAGAGTGAAAAACTCGCTAGAATGGTGGCATCTTATCTCTAAGAAGAGATGTGACAGCTATTCGCATTCGCTAGAAGATTATTACAATGAGGCTCTGAAGGAGTTTTTACAATAAAAATGAATGCCAAAAACCCTATACATCCAAAAACCTAACCCTAGGAGATGAAGCGCCAAAAGTCATGTGGGCCCCGTTTGGGTAAGTTAGTACATCAACTTCCCGGGGTCTTAACTTTTGCATACGATCTCCATTTTAGGCGTATGATAGATCATTGGAAAGGTATCGTCAAGGATATTAATTTTGGGGGTGAAATCATTTCTTTATTTATAATTGAGAACCTTCATTTAGGCCCTCAAAATGGCCCCAGAAGTTAAAACCTGCTAAAAATAGTAAATTGCCAAAATTGCCAGAAAAATGTTTTGAGCCAATCGGAAGAGGTGGGTGGCCAACGATATCCACCCGGATCATGCCTAGAGCCTTCCATCTCATAGGTCCACCATCCAACAGAAGTTCAATGTTTATCTAGCCATCCCACAAGTCCACTTCTCAATTTGTATATCTCCTAACTATGGGTGCTATTTGGAGGACAAAGAACATTAGAGGCCCAATTTACATCCCACCAACCTGCAAGTCCATGATCCAAATAAGTGGATAAGTATGGAATAAGGGATCTGCTCATAGTTGGTATGTATTTCTCGTTTATGGGATCCCACCAAACCTGGAGTTTGTGTGTCAATTTGTATATCGGGGAAATCACTAGAAGTACAATGTTGACCCAACCAACCCACAAGTCTTCTTGTAAATTTGTATATTGTAGAGTTGTGGCTTCTATTTGTAAGGCGTGGAACAATAGAGTCCCGTTTATGACCCCGCCAACTCGACAACCTGTGATCCAAAAAGTGTACATTCTCTATAAAATCTCAGCCACCCCGCAAGTCCTCTTGACAATTTGTATATCGCAGAACTATGTGTGCTATTTGTAGGACACAAAACAATAGAGGCCTATTTTTTGAATGCACCGGCCCAAGAAGCCACGATCCAAAAAGTGGTCAAGTATGGAATATGATATCCATACATGATCTATAAAATCTCATATCCATACTTTATAAAGGTCCATATTTAGTTTTGCCTAGTTTCTACACATACTGATATGGTCACCACACAATTGGTGTTGCACGTGAATTATGAAATATGCAATACGATTCTGACCGATCCCTTTGGTTTCCTTGGCCAATTTTATGCCCACGAGTTCCTCAATACTTGTTATCAAACTCTCGTTCCCTGTGTTTCGAGTGTACATCTTGCATCAAAAACTTGGTAATCCATGTCTATGCTCGCAGTTTCCCAGACAACGGACTAGCAGATTTCATGTCCATCTAATCTTGTGCCCGACACTTCAGGTATCTACAATTGGACTCGGACTGGAACCTTGCGACTCATTTGCTAATTTTCTTTAATTAAATTGTACGATATCAATATTCATTATTAATAATTTAGTACTTGAAAATAATGTTTTTAGATAATGTTATCTATATAACATATATTTTATACATGTAGACAATCACAATCTTGAACTCGCCAGTCCTGGACTTCGTTTTTCAATTTGTATATCACGGACCTCCCAGTGTTGTGTGGAGCACATGGGAAAATAGAAGTGCAATGTTGAGCTAGCCAGCCCGAATTCCACCGATAAATTTGTATATCGTGGAAGTGTGGGTGCTATTTGTAGGACACAAAACAATAGAGGCCCAATTTTCAGTCCGCCAGCCCGAGGACCTGCGATCCAAAAAGTGTCTAAGTATGGAATGAGGGATCCGTCTAATATCCATAATTTATAAAATTACATATTTAGTATGGATTACTCGTTCCTCAAAAAATTTCTAGGCCCATAATTGGCAGATACATGTTTTCATATTTGCACTTACTTTTATATCGCCACCCCAAGCATCTGCTTTCCTATTTCATATTGTACATATTACATGTAATATGTATTACATATTATATGTAGTGTGTAATAAATATTCAATTTTGATCCCGACGGTTGTGGATTCCGTCTGTCAATTTGTATATCGCGGAACTCCAAGTGTTGTTTTGAGGACACATACCAATAAAAGTGCAATGTTGATCCAGCCAGACTGCAAATCTGCTTCTCAATTTGTATATTGTGCAACTCTCTACATGCTCTATAAAATTTCATGTCCATAGTTTATAAAAATACATATTTAATATGTATTTCTCCTTTCTTGGAGCTCCCGAGCACTGGAGTCTGTCTCTCAACTTATATATTGCAAAATCAATAAAAGCACAATGTTGAGCCAACTAACCTGCAAATCCATTCGTAAATTTTTATATCGCAGAATTCTGGGTGCCATTTGTAACGCACAAAAAAATAGAGGCCCTTTTTTTATCCCGAGAATTTGCGATCCAAAAAGTGTACATGATCTATAAAATCTCATTCAACTTGCAAGTCCGCTTCTAAATTTGTATATCGCATAACTCTAGGTATTATTTGTAGGACACAAAACAATAGAGGCCTATTTTTAGCCCGCCAATCCGAGAACCCGCGATCCAGAAAGTGGCCAAGTATGGAATGCAATATCCCTACATTCTCTATAAAATCTCATGCCCATACATTATAAAGGTATATTTTGTTTTCCTTGCTTTGTACACATACTAGTCTAGTCACGACAGAGTTGGTGTTGCACATAATTATGAAATATGTACCAGGAGTCTGACCAAGCACTTTCATTCCCTTACCCAATTTTATGCCCTTGGGTTCCTCGCTAGGCATTATCAAAATATTATTCCCTATGTTCTGATTGTACATCTTTCATCCAAAACTTGAGTAATCCATGTCTATGCTCGCGGGTTCCCAGACAATATAGTGTCATATTTCATGTCCATCTATATCTCTACATCACGAGTCCAACCGATCGCCATTCATTTTCATAGTTCGTGAATTTTATGGCCACAGATTCCTTTGTGGGCGCCATCCATATCTCATGCATGATGTGCATGGTATACATTCTTTCACCCAAAACTTAGCCATGTAGCATATATGTTGTATCTTATACATGTAGACAATCACAATCTTGAACCCGCCGGTCCTGGAGTCTATCTGTCAATTTCTATATCGCGGAACTCTATGTACTATTTGTAGGACATAGAACAATAGAGGCCCAATTTTGCACCTGCCAGCCCGAGAACCCCTGATTGAAAAAAATTGCGATCCGTACATACTTGAAAAATGTGCATATTTAGTTTTCCCTGATTTGTACACATACTTCTAAACTAATTTTATGGTCACGGTTCTTTGATAATGTTAGATATATAACATATATGTTATATGTTATACATGTAGACAATTTCAATGTTGAAGGCATCAGTCCTGCAATCTGTCAGCTAATTTCTATATCGCAAAACTTTGCCTGCTATTTGTAGGACACAGTACAATAGAGTCCCAATTTAGAGCACGCCAGTCCGAGAACCCACGATCCAAAAATTGTCGTAAGTATGTAATTCCTCCTGTCGATTTGCATATCACAGAACAATGAGTGTTATTTGGAGGACACAGAACAATAAAAGTGCAATGTTCAGCCCGCAAGTCCGCTTCTCAATTTGTATATCGCACAAGTCTAGATTGTGATTGATGGGCAAAAGGCTTGAGAAGTTCTGCCATTAATGTGCAGTAAATGAATATTTGTGGAGGATTTTGTTATCCCTTCCCAGTGTTAATTTCAAATACCTTGGAATGTCATTGGCACGCCGTCAACTTGGTTCCTTTACGAAACCTCCAATCCTTAAATGTTTTTCGTCGTAACCGCCACTTTCACACTTCTAAGTATGCAATAATTAAGTTTTACTTCTAACAACTCAACATACAACATGCATAAATATTGTCTTTAATGAGCGAAGAGATCGAGGATATTTTCCATTTGCACGGATTGAACCAACGTTTCTAGAGGGTTATATTGTCCCCTCCATTTTTTTATTTCAAGCAGCGTCTGGAGCAAACCGACATTTCCATAAACTACTGGCAACAACTCCATAATAGTTCTATAGAGATACAATGAACATCTTTAGGCATGAGGACCAGAAATTAATAGTTCATCTTAAAATTTATAGTTCTCACAAGCTTCTCGTGCAAAAGAAGGGAAAAAAAAATGTAGGGGAGGCGGAGTAGCCCAAAATTTAGAGTGAAGATATGGATCTTGACGCTGATCTAGATAACATATTCTGCAACCTTGATCAGCCCGAAGAAGCAATTCATCATGGGTACCCAATGGACATAGTTGATACTAAATTTTTTTACAAAGATGAATCCTTTGTATTCCAGAGTGTTATTTTTGAAAGCGAATCAAAAAAATTAATTATTGAAAAAAGAGATGTTAAAAATAAGAAAAGGAAACATCGTTCAGAACTTAACCTTGCCAATATGCAGCCGTCCAAAATCTCTCAACTTCACATGGAAACTAGAGATTCTCTTCATGATTATGTTGGATTCATTGAGGTCGAGAATGCCAGACTAAAGGACCAGATTAAGGAATTAGAGGAAGGTTTGTTTCCTATTCCCTTACTTGACAGTCCTTTGGCAATAACCATGCCTGCAACTCCTTACACCCCTGAAACAAATCTAAAAGGCTCCTCCAGCTTCCTCGCATCCTGTATAGGATATGTGGAGAAAAATATCAACAAAAGAATGGATATGATTACTAAGGCCTCGGAAACATCACAAAATATGGATTCCCTAGGAAGCAGGGAACATAATTTGTTCCAACTTCTGCAGATGGATTTAAAAGATGAAGAAAGTTTCTATTTTCACACAGTCGTCCCTTTTTCCTTTCATGTCAACAACATTCCAGACATGACAATAAGACAACATGATATCCTGTCCAAAAAATGACTCACTCAATTAGAAGCATGCTGGAAAGAGAAGGTGAAGAAAATGTATCTCATTGTCCAATCACGTGAGCAAGAAATATCAAAGAAAGAAACATTATTCACAAATTTCACCAAAATAGACTTCGCCGGAAGGACAAACAACTTCCAGGACCCCATCTTAATCGTCAACTCGTTGGCATTAAGAAATCGAGATTGTGATAAACAAATTGCTAATTTTAAGGCCTTGTCTTTGGAAAAAATTTATAGGATTCTTGAATATCATGAAGAACACGTGGAAAACTGGCTAGTCTGCTATTCAATACAGAATGGAGATATTCATCATGCTTTGTCTAATCTTTCTGTTGATCTAAGGGAATTAGAAATGAATTTTTCAGCATTAAAATCGGGAATGACATCAACGTCGCTCCCGTGAGAAGCTGTATTGAGGAGAACTTGAAGTGGGTCGCCGACGAAATCCAACAGGAAAATGCATCAGCAAGCAAATAGAAAAAATACTTATATGGAACATTGTTATAAATCCTTTGTTTATCAATCTAGTTATTCAAGCAGTTCGATGATGAAAACCAATAGGAAAAGACATCAACAAGAAAATAACAAAATTACTTATATGTACCATGCTTGTAAGTGTATATTGATAGTATTTTCTTTATCGATCCAATTATTCCACCGTTTCTGAATAGAAATCTATAGTCAAAGACTCATATCTTCTAATTTCTACTTTTTAGGTATTACACTCCACCATGTCCTAGTTCTTCTTTCGAGTCCTATTTCTTGTACATATTTCTCTTATGGTTCGCGGGAGCCCCAATCCCAGTCTATATGACAAACGCATTTAAATTTCCAGGATTATGTAACAAACTATTTTTTTTTCATATATTCTAAATAAAACTATTCTTTTGTCTCCTTACATATTTATGTGTTCCTATATTTTTTTCTTCAACGATGTTGAATGTGAAAACATTTTTTTTATTTTATTTCAATTTTTTTTTTTTATGCATATTTTTTCATGCCGGGTCATTTTAAAAATTAAATACAACATAAATCACTCACTCAAATTTGAGATATCATATTTCATATATATATATATATGTATGTGTGTGTGTGTGTGTGTGTGTGTGTGTGTGTGTGTGTGTGTTTCTTTAAATTTCTAGGAATATGTAACACGTTTTATTATTTTTTTATATAGATTTCAAAAAATTGTGTTCACTACTTTTTTTCTACTCGCACATATACAAAGTATGTTATTTCTTGCATCTTTGCCACTTGTCCTTCATAATGGTTGCCACATAGGCCCTTAAAATTCAAATAGTCTGCAAGTCCGCTTGTCAATTTGTATATTGCAGAACTCTGGGTGCTCTTTGTAGGCCATGAAACAACAGAAACCTAATTTTCAGCCCGAGAACCCATGATCCAAATACTGGCTAAGTATGGAATGAGGGTTTTGTGCATGCTCTATAAAATTTCATCCCCATACTTTATAAAAGTACATGGTTCGTATGTATAAAAGTAAATATCTACTTTGTAAAATTACGTATTTGGTATATACAATTTATGTTGTCCAGGAACCTATAATTTGATAAATTTCAATTTCTTGTGTCCAAGAACCTTTGTTTTAAAGAAAACTGATTTAGGAATGCTAACTTTTTCTTGGTCTTTTGTCCACTATCATATGTAAAGAAAACTAATTCGGGAATGCTAAATTTTTTGGACACGAGGCCCTTAAAATTCAAATAGTTATCAAGTCCGATTGTCCATTTGTATATCGCGAAACTCTGGGTGCTATTTGTAGGCCACTAAACAACAGAGGCCCAATTTACAGCCCAGCTCGAGAAGCCGTGATCCAAAAACTGGATAAGTATGGAATGAGAGCTCTGTGCATGCTCTATATATGTACTTTATAAAATCACATAGTTGGTATGTATAATTTATGCTGTCCATGAACCTATAATTTCATAAATTTCAATTTATTGTGTCTAGGAGCCCTTGTTTTAAAGAAAACTAATTAGGGAATGCTAATTTTTTAGTGCTTCTATCCACGAACCTATGTAACAGACGGTACTACTATTTTTTTGTGTTTTTTTCCATGAGCGTATGTATAATGTATGTAAAGAAAACTAATTCGGGAAAGATAAATTTTTTGGACACAAGACCCTTAAAATTCAAATAGTATGCAAGTCAATTTCAATTTCTATATTGCGGAACTCTGAGTGCTATTTGTAGGGCACGAAACAACATAAGCCCAATTTTCAGCTCGCCAGCTCTAGATCTCGCGATCCAAAAACTTCTGGAATTAGGGCTCCATGCATGCTCTATACAATCTCATCCCATACTTTATAAAAGTACATATTTAATATGTATAAAAGTAAATATCTACTTTATAAAATATCATATTTGGTATGCACAATTTATGCTGTCCATAACCTATAATTTGATAAATTTCAATTTCAATTGTGTTCACGAACCCTTGTTTTAAACAAAACTAATTCGGTAATGGTGATTTTTTTGTGTTTTTGTCCACTAACCACATTACTACTAGTGATACTTAGGGAATGCTAAATTTTTTCTGTCCAAGAAACTGAATAATTTTTGATAAATTTAGAAAAAAAACTAATTAGAGTTCAACTTCCTACACATGCAACACTTGTTTATAATAGTACTATTAGGGGTTTATTTTTTTGTTGTTGAGGAAATACTTTATTCTCATAGTATTAAATTTACGTAGTTTACCATCCGAGGACTACTCAGATGTACTCTATTTGAAATCTTTGTCATATTTTATTATGGAGACCCAATGGCTATCAACTTTTACTCCTCTAGTGAAACATCCCGCCACTAAACTATCGAACAAATACTTACGCAGAGGCTTTCAATGGTTTAAGGGAACGATTGGGGAAGCCAATCCCAGACTTGTCGAAAAAATCGATTATCTTATTATATATATATATGTATCTTTTTTATGCTACACCTTATGTCCCACGAAGATTGTATTGCCATACTTGTTATTATACAAATATATCTATTACAGAATCTGCGCTTTGTATTTCCAAAAAAATTCTTATTGGTGAAGACAATGTCTCTAAGATAAAATAGAGATAACTCTGTGTCTTGAATTTGTTTTATAGAAGAATAGTCATATCATGTTTCTTGTTATTATTACCTCTAAGAAACCATTAAATAGAATCTTGAATAATGGTTTATCGAATGACGGTTGAAAATCCATAGAGATAGATGTTGTAATTTGCAAGTGCGGAAACACAAATTACCATAAGACAATCAATACAAATACAAAAAAAGAAGAACAAAACAATTTACGTGGTTCACCCAAATGTTTGGCTACGTCCACCAAGCATAGGTATCGGTCATCTTATTATTCAGCTAATGGAGATTACAGTCAGGTCTCACTCCTCACTCTGACACTCACAACCTCTACGGGCATACAAATTTATAGCAATATATTAGAAACTGATTATTAATTGTGATCTCACCCATATTCTAACTTAGGTTGCATTGGTTACAACCAATCCTGGTTTATAGGATCTAAAATCCTATTCATGGATGAATTGTTGTCACCATTTCTAACAATCTCCACCTTGACAACAATTAACCTGATACCTTGCTCCTGCTTCTATTCATCACCTTTTCTGCAAGCCAAGAGAAGCCAAGCACCATTGTAGCTTCTCTAACAATACTGATTTTGTGAACATGTCTGCACAGTTCTCTTTTGTATGCACTTTTTCAAGAGAGACTCCACCTTCATCGATGACCTGTTTTACGAAATGGTACTTGATAGGTATATGTTTTTTTTTACTGTGATAGGCTGGATGCTTAGCCAAGTGAATATCACTCTGACTATCAAAAAGTAACTTTACTTTGTCTTGTATCCTTCCAAACTCACCAAAAAAACCTTTCAACCAAACTGCCTCTTTGCAAGCATGTGAAACAGCTACATATTCTGCTTCTGTAGTGGATAAAGCGACAATGTTCTGTAGCTTTGACATCCAACTAATAGCTCCACCTGCAAAAGTAAATACGTACCCTGAAGTCGACCTTCTCTTGTCCAGATCACTTGCAAAATCAGAATCAACATATCCACACACTAACTCACGACCACTGTTATAGGTGATACAGTAATCACTTGTGCCCCTCAGATATCGAAGCACCCATTTCACTGATGCCCAATGCTCTTTACCTGGATTTGCCATAAACCTGCTGACAACCCCAACTGCATGTGAAATGTCTGGCCTTGTACTAACCATCGCATACATTAGACATCCTACTGCATTAGCATATGGTATTCGAGACATATATTCCTTTTCTTCTTTTGTACTAGGACATAAACTTGAAGAAATCTTAAAATGGGAAGTCGAAGGGACTGAAACTGGTTTCACATTGTTCATACCAAACCTCAAAAGTATCTTCTCAAAATACTTTTGTTGTGACAACCAAAGCTTACCATTCCTCCTGTCTCTGAATATCTCCATGCCCAAAATCTGCCTTGCTGCTCCTAGATCTTTCATATCGAACGTCCTATCCATCTGAGCCTTTAACCTGTTGATCTCTATTATGCTTTTGCTTGCTAAAAGCATATCATCAACATACAATACTAAGATAATGAATATACCATTATTCAATTTCTTAAAATAGACACAATGATCATACTCACTCCTTGTATAATTTTGGCTCACCATGAAAGAGTCAAATTTC
>ML783183.1:626857-649726 GCA_009831015.1 Picea engelmannii
TTGAGGGTCTTCTTTGGAGGTTTGGTGTCGCTTCCAACAGTCCTTCTTCAGGTGTCCAGATTTTCCACAAAACCAACACTTGAGCTTGCTCTTTCTGCCTTTCGACTTTGATCGAGAGAAATCCCTCTAACCCTGTCCTCTTTATTTTGGTCTGCCTCTTACCACCAATGCCTCAGATGTAGAGTTTTCTAGATTTGATTTCCTCCTTGTTTCCTCAAATAGTAAATCTCCAACAGTATCATCAAACTCAATAGTTTCTGTTGAACTGAAACTAATAGAGGTAACGAAATGATCCCATGACACGGGCAAAGAACATAATAATGTAATTGCCTTATCTTCGGATTCAAATTTCACACCCATGCTATTCAACTGAACTAGAAGAGTATTGAAAGTATTTAGATGATCAACAATTTTCGTACCTTCCTTCATGCGCAAGCTATACAATTGTCTTTTCAGAAAGATCTTGTTTGTCAAGGATTTCGTCATGTACAAGATTTCCAGCTTTGACCACAAACCAGCTGCTGTCTTCTCTGTAACAATGTTGAACAGTACATCGTCGGCCAAACACAGGCATATGGCACTCAATGCTCTCGCATCCATCTCATCCCAGTCTTCATCTGTTATGGACGCGGGCTGCTTTGCTTTTCCCAAAAGCGCCTTCACCATGCCTTGTTGCACGAGCATATCATGCATCTTAACCTTCCAGATCTCGAAATTGTTCTTGCCATTAAACTTTTCAATTTCGAACTTAGCACTTTGCATATTTTTCATTAGAGGAAACATAAAAAGAAACAAACACCATTGTTCACTATTTGTAATATCCAAGGCCCTTTTAAAAAATGTGAAGTAATCTTATGTAATTTTCAAAAGAAAATTACATACCTTATTCCTCCACCTTATAATTAAAAAAAAAAAAAAAAAAGTTTAATAAGAAATCCACTTCACCTTATTCCTCCACTCTTCAACATTCTCCATATTATATTTTAAATTCTCAAATATAATAACTTTAAAAACTTTCCAAAATGTAAAAGGGTAGATTTAACCTTTAAAAAACAAATTTCATACGAATCCTTTCATAAAGGGGAGGAGCGCTCCTTAAGTTATCCAGCGCTCCTTTGGAGGAGTTAAGGCTGTGCTGCCACAAAATAAGAATCCGTGCAGAAGTATATGACAAGGTTGGCGCTCCTTTCAACCAGAGAGGTGAGCGCTGGCTCCCACACAACGCTCCCTTTGAAAAACTAGCATAAATTAATTAAGCAGCGATAGCGTGGCCTCTTCAGTGAGCGGCTTCTTCCAGTCTGCGTCCTCCTCAACTCTTCCTCAGCTCTGATACCACTTGTTGTAATTTGCAAGTGCGGAAACACAAATTACCATAAGACAATCAATACAAATGCAAAAAAAGAAGAACACAACAATTTACGTGGTTCACCCAAATGTTGGGCTACGTCCACCAAGCATAGGTATCGGTCATCTTATTATTCAGCTAATGGAGATTACAGTCAAGTCTCACTCCTCACTCTAACACTCTTAGCCTCTATGGGCATACCAATTTATAGCAATATATTAGAAATTGATTATTAATTGTGATCTCACCCATATTCTAACTTAGATTGCATTGGTTATAACCAATCCTGGTTTATAGGATCTAAAATCCTATTCATGGATGAATTGTTGTCACCGTTTCTAACAATAGAATGACAAATTTAGCTTTCGACTCTCCTTTCTTCAATTTATTTTTAAGAGAATGTTCTTAGATCTATTTCTTATGATGGGTCCCTGTTTAATTGAAAGGGAAACCATCAATTCTTCCATGTAGCTTCCCATTCTGCACTTCCTCGACGCATATAGATTCATAATTTTTCCCGACGACCTCCACAGGTACAAAATTTTTTCCCTTTGAGTTAATACTTACTATGCAGTCATTCTTTTTCCATTTGTGATTTATATAAGCAAACTAAAACAAAATGATTCATTAAATCTACAGGGGGACAATTTCGCAGTGGCGTCTACATGCAGAAAAAAATGTTATGACAATGCAAGGTAATTGGGTTGTGGAAGAATATTATTCTTTCTTCTGAATTTATAATTAGCTCGATACTGAACCCCTTGATTTTTTCTACAGGTCGAGGATGTTTCGATATGATCCAAGTTTCTAAACAGGAAAATCTATTCAGGTTCCATGAAAGAATCTGGGTACCAGACCCATTCGATCATGCATGTAATAAAATTTCATACAATAATCTAACATTACTATATTATTATACTTCTAGAGGCATAATCTTATGTAATGGAAAAGGATTATTTTAAAATCCAGAAAGGTTACACTCTTGTATGAATAAACTCGGCTTAATTAGTTACTCTCTACTTCTGGGAATTCTACCATATTTTAATTTTCCTATACGTATATATACATATTTTTAAATATTCACTCTTTTTATTTTCCTTTTAAAAAATTTCCATGTAATTCTTGTCGCATGAGTCTATTCTAAAATTTCAATTGTTCCATAGACCATACATTGGAGAAAAGTATGGAATATTATTTATAATACAATTTACTTACTATTGTCTCATATTCCATCTAATTCTGTTCATTTCTATTTCTATTATTGCCTTTCTCATTATTTATAACTAAAATATGTGATTCTCATGTTGAGATATCCATGACTCACAAAGTGACTATTTAATTTTTATAGCATACATATATCTATGATCTAATTTTTTTAGTATGCATATAAATTTTGTAGCTACATTAAAATCAATAAACTCAAGATTAGTAAATAAGATATATCTATATAGATCAAATTCTGTAGCTATATGCAATTAAATAATCCAATATAAGCAAGGAGTAGTCAAATAAAAATACATATATAGAACAATTAATATGGAAACAAATGGAATAACTATGTTCCACCCAACCATAGATGCATAATAACTAATATCACTTGTCCCGATCACCTTCTAGTCCAACCATGACTCCATAAGAGAAAACTGAGCTTCACTCTTTTTCCACATAACCTATTTATAGTTCAAAAATAATCATTTTCATAACAATGAAGTGCTCACATAGAAAATAAATTCTCACAATATAGTAAGAAACGTCCTTCCTCCCACATATGTTGTATATATACAATTTGTCTTTTTCTAGGACTTTTTCCATCCATTTCCCTCCTTGAAAATTCATAGCTTTACAAATCCTTGATTTTTAGGGGTTTCCAATGACAAAAATTCACTTCAGACACTTGTAAAATTAGGTCTAAGTTAACTCAAGCATGGTCTCCACTCATGGAGTCATAGTCAACTATTTTTAACCTCGAACTTGTTTCCAACATTTATTTTATTAAAAATATATGTTTCCTACATTTTTCCATCAATAGAGGACATTTGGCAAGTCAAACTCTTGCTCAACAGTCACAAAAATAATAATTACACTCCTTAATAATTTTACACATTTAATTTGACAGCCATGTGTTAACAAAGTATAATAATTACATGCCTTAATAATTTCACACATTTAATTTGACAACCATGTGTTAACAGAGTCTTGGAATACTAATGATTTTATTGTTCTTCCTTTAGCAAGGCTGAAACCTTCTCACAAAATGTGGCATATGCTCCTTACATGGATGAAACTCAGAGCTTCTCTTCTCTTGTATAAAAAGAACATAAGGCTCTCACATAAGTGGCATTACTTCAAACACTAGAAGGAGTACATTCCTCTCCATGCAAAGATCTCTCTCCAAGGGACCTAAATGGGCCTCCTCTCACAATTCTTATATAAGGAATTTATATAGTTTTCATCTCTCCATAATTCAAGGAGACAAGATCCACACTACTTGTGATAAAATGAGGAAGAATCTCAAACCAACTCATAAGACTCAACTTCCTCTTAAAATTAGGAAACTAATTTGTGAGTTGGATTATTTTACTTAAATTTAATTTCCTTTTTACAAATTAAATAAAAAATACAAGAGCAAAATATTAATCATTTTTACAATATGAAACATTAAACATTCCTTCTAAACTTTCTCATCCATCATCAATCATTTTAATGATCTTCTCCAACATATGCAAAGTAATGAATAACATATGCAAAGTAATGAATCCTTTTGTGGAGATTCTCATGGATCATTGGGAGGAATGATTGTTATGGTCCTCACCCATATTCAATTCCCCTTGTAGGAGTGATTGTTATGGTCCCCACCCATATTCAATTCCCCTTGTAACATGTAACATGTTGAGCTCATAATGAATATACTATAGCTTGGAAAAAAATGTTATAAATAAAATAAATTAATTATGATAAAGTACAATATATCCAGAATACAAATAAAATACAATATATCCGTAAGTGAAATTTGGTCAAGAATACTAATTCGATATAGATTATCAACAATCACTTTAATAAACTTATATTTAACATATTATTTCTTAATTAAACATCCTTAATTTGCTTGGTATTAAATTTATATGTATATATAAAAGAAAAAACAACATAATAATATTATTTTTAACTTTCAAATAACAACTATTTTAATATAAAAAAATAACATTAAAATAAGTCTATCTTAATTCAAAAAAAAACAACATAAAAATACACATATTAAAGTTTTTAATCTTTATATTTTTATTAATTTAATTCAATATTACGATAACTTAAAAAAAATCAAATCAACCAAGATGAAAATCTCCCCACCAGGGCTGTAGATCACCTGAAAGCTTAGCACTGTTCTAGAATTAAATTAGAAAAATACCAAGGGTCCATTAAAAAGCCAACTCCTAAAAATAGCAGACACAGATCCATAATGTGATTTTAACAAATTGCACAATTCATCTGCAAAAACGTTTAGATTTCGATTTGAACCAGATATTAAATAACTATTAATAACATATGGTAATTTGTCATATTCTCATAAGGTGGTTTCTGCAAATTGCACAATCCTTGACCACGATATCTGCAAAAATATTTAGATTTCGATTATCATTCAAATTACTCGGCCGAGGGATAGATTTCGTGGATTCTGACGATCAACATTCATAATTTATGTGCAATACTCTGTATTGAAGAAATCATTTTAAATTTGCGTAAGATAAAATATCAAGGCAATGGTGATTTTTAATTTATGTGCAATGTACCCAATTGCTGTTAGACTGTGTGTCGAAGAAATCATTTTGAGTTTGCTTCAAGACAATGGTTCTTCAAAAGGCTAGACATTGTCCACGACAAGAACAAATCCTAATTCGAGATGACACGTAGACACTTAGGGCTTGACAACGATCAATCACGATTCACGAGTTCAAAACCAACTGCAATGATGATTTTTAAATTATGTCCAATGTACCTAACTACTGTTAGACTGTGTGTTGAAGAAATCACTTTGAGTTTGCTTCGAGGCAATAACAAATCTTAATTCGACAAGAACAAATCCTAATTCGAGAAGGCACTTACGGCTTAACAACGATCAATCACGATTCACGAGTTCAAACCCAAGGGATATCTACGGCATTTATATGTGTAACAAGATCCCCATACCTGCAGGTGTCCCAACGGAAAACCTAAGTTGTTTTCTTATGGTTTCACATTAAAATGTTCGGATTAAAAAATGATATTGCATTACACGCAAAAGGAAAAAAAAACTTCAAGGGAGGTAAACAGACAAACAGAAATCGAATTGAATAAAACAATGAAGGTTCGAAGCCCGTACCCCATGCCGAGTGCGTATTTCATTTCTTGATTTCGAATATGCCATCACACCCTCCGAGATTGCACAGTTTCCAAGTTTCCAGTTGAAACGATCTCAGATATATAACAATGCGATCCATTTATTTATTTATAAACTCGAACTTCAATTTATTTATTTATACATCCAACACTCAGTTTCATGGTTTATAATGTTTACAACCTTTCAGAATGATGTCAAGATTGTTGGGTGATCATGAAGAGATAACATAGTTACACGAACAATTCATAAGTAGATTGCATGCATGTGCATGTGTATCTTCATAAGGAAATTAGTTGGCATGTTTCCAACAATCTCCACCTTGACAACAATTTCCCTGATATATCATGCCCTTAATTAATTCATCCATCACCTTTCCTGCAAGAGAAGACAAACACCATCACAAGTCCACAACTTCTCTAACAATACAATTAAGTGAACATGTCATTCTGTCTCCATCACTAACTTGTCTAATAGACCGATGTACTTGTCCAAATCTCATGAATCATAACCACAGACCAAATCACTGCAACCACTGTAGGTGATATTTGTGCTTCTATATTTGAAGCACCAATTTCCATGCCCCTGACCTTGTTTTTCCATGTGTCTACTGACAACATAAAACTTCCTACTAGCATATAATACTAAAGACATATAACCCTTTTCTTCTTCATCAATTAGGATATAAATCTGAAGAGAAATTGCAATGGAAAGCGAAAAGGATTTTATCAGATTCACATTATTCATTCTGAATTTCCTGAGTATCTTCACCACATACTTCTATTGTGATAACCAATCTTACCATATTTCTCGACTGTGTATTTCCATGCCCAAGATTTAGCCTATGCTTGCAACAAGCATAACATATAACACCAAGATAATGAATATACCATAAACACAATGGTTATACTCACTTCTAGTAATATTTGGCTCACCATGAAGTAATCAAACATCTTGTACCATCTGCCTAGCATGCTTAAGGTCATACAATGATTTTTGAGTTTGCAAACAAATCTCTTGTTGCAATTCTGAACTAACCGTTCTGGTTGTACCATATACATCCCCTTATAAAAGGAGATTTATCAAACACTGCATTTCTATCCATGATGATTTTGTGGGTAGTAGGATCCCACAATCTGCACCCCTTAACATCATCACCATATCAAAGATCTACCTGTTTGATCTGAGTCCTACTTAGAAAGCTGATAAAAAAAACCATAAGCATCACAACTGAATAATTTCACATTTGAGTAATTACAAGATGACCTGTTCATACCTCTTCCTGTCTTTTGCAACCGATGGTGACCGAGTTACTAGATAGTACAATCGATTCTTCCCACAACTATGGCTGCAACTTGGCATTACTAAACATGCCTATTCGATCCTAACTTCCTTGAAATACTTTCCAAGTTCCATGAATATGAACTTACCTTCATCATATATTCTCAAACACTTGATTGACCTGCCAACACATCAGCCTTTCTATAGACCCACCTTTCTAAACTGGACACAATGCTCCACTTCGAAATTTGCATTCGAACAACCTTGACCAAATTTGACCAAGATGTCCAAGTAAGCCTTCACCTCTTACCTCAAGACCATTTACAATGGAGTTCACCAAGCCTTCTATAGGTTTCATTAAATGCAATCCATGGACACAATACCACGAGATACCCAAAACACATGGACCCGAAAAATCACCTGCTCTGAACTGAAAAACAAACTTTAACTCATTAACTCTTTCACCGAGTTAAGGCTAACCCAACATACATGTCCCCCCACATATTCAATCTACCTAAATCTATGTATAGACTTTTCATAGGTGACCTGATAAACTAGGGGTACACATGCCTATCCAAGTCTTACAGACATATGTCCATTTACATGCAATCAATAATTTCTGCAACTCCAAAATAAATACATTTTTTTTTTTTTAATTTCGTGGTGACTCGACCATTTCCGCCATGCACCTTCTATGCGAACACGGGTGGTGAGACACAATAGACAAAAAAAACTTCATCAACCATACCTGTAGCTGAATTTGCTTCTATTGTGGAGCCCTCTTTGGATGTTGGTTGTCTTTACCCACAATCCTTCTTAAGATGCCTAGATTTTCCACCAAACCAACATTTTTCCTTACCCTTACTATGTTTTGACTTAGACCTGGTTTTTCTTTTCTAATCTTTCCCTCCTTCTGTAGATTGACTTGTGACCACCATTGCTTCTACTGTTGAGGTTTTCTTACTATATCTTCTCCTCATTTCCCCAGATAACAGAGCTCCCACAACAATGCCATAATTAATGGCATCTGTTGTGTTAAACCACACAATTGTGATTAGATGATCCCAAGACTCAGGAAATGAACACAATTGCGTAACCGTCTTATCATCAGGTTCAAACTTTACATCCATAGCAGTTAATTGAGAAATCAGAGTATTGAATACATTCAAGTGATCAACAATTTTCATACCTTCTTTCATCCACAAGTTCTGCAACTACCTCTTCAAGAAGATTATGTTTGACAAGTTCTTTGTCATATACATACTCTCCAGTTTGGTCCACAAACTTGTTGTTGTCATCTCTTCAGCAATGTTAAACGACACCTCATTTGCCAGACACAAACGAATAGTACTGAGGCCTCTTGCATCCAGATCTTCCCAGTCCTCGTTTGTCATTCTTGTCGGTTTCTTTGACCTTCCATCCAACACCTTTTTCAATCCTTGTTGTAAAAGAATATATCGCATCTTGAGTTTCTATAGCGCAAATTTATTCTTACCATTGAATTTCTCCACCACAAACTTATAACTCTACACTTTCTCCATTAGCCCACACCACCCAAAACAAAAAACACAGCTTCTAATAAACCACACTCTTATAATGAAGATACAAGTTGGAATAAAAGGTTTAATCCAATATATATATATATATATATATATATATATATATTATATTTAAAAAAGCTTTAAAAAATCCACTTCTTAAATAAAGGTATCCACCTCACCCTTTATTATATTATATCTCACAGTAAAACAAACCTCTACCTTTTTATATTATAAAACCCATAGCCATGTCTTACGGCTCACGACCATATCCTTTTTGAATAAGAAAAAAACCTTAAAAAAATTAGTTTATACCATACATGCGAATACCATGCAAAATTTGATTTTTTTATGATCAATGCTCCTTTATGGGTGTAAGGGGAGTGCTAGTTTTGAAATCAATGTTCCCTTACTATGGATAGGGGAGCGTCGATTTGTCGGCACTCTGTGGTGCACAAACTAGGTGCATCAATTTTCCAAAAATCATGATTTCTTAAGTGTGAGAGTGTCGGTGCACCTCTAACACTACCTAGGGAGTACCGATGACCTTAAAATTCTTTCTCTCTCTGGAGACCTACACGCAATTCAGCTTGGCTCACCTGTGGAACCTACTCAATTTTCCTTGGCTCTGATACCACTTGTTAGCAGTGGAAGAAAAATAGAGCACAAAATCATAGCATAAACTGAGAAAGATTAAACATGCATGAAACCAAGAACAACAAACACACACTTGACACAATGATTTATGTGGAAACCCAAATCAGTAAAAAACCACCGGCAATTATTATCGGTCTTTTGTTATTCAAGGGAGAACTACAATAGCCTTCATAATCATACAGTCATCCTCTCCTCAGACACTCGCTGCTCTCTAGATCACATTGTCCTCACATTGTCCTCTACCTCTATGGGTATGCTCATATATATGACATCTATCACTGAGTTACACAAACTGATCATGAATAGATAACATAGTTACAAAAACAATTCATAAGTATATTGCATGCTTGCGCATGTGCATGTGCATGTGCATATGTATGTGACCACATTGGAAAATTCATTGGCGTGTTTCCAAAAAAGATTACAAATATCATGTTTAAAAATATATATATAAGCACATTCTGATTTTACAGTGAGGACAATTTATTATTGGTGTAGATAGAAAGTCCATGTTTGAGTTTGATTTTTAAGTCACTATGATGTTATTTAAAATAATTGAAATAATTGTTTTGGCTTTGATTGATGTTAAGAATTGGAATTTGTGAGAGTTGACATTGCACAAATTACACACACAAAGAAATATACATATTATACAAATTACATGCAATATCACATGTATATATAGCTGGAATCAGATCCAACTATCTCCAAACATAGAGATAGTTGTTGAGAGAATCTCTCAACAACTTCTAACAAATCTCAAACCAATATCTAAACTTAGCACACAACATTAATGAAACATTATCTCTAACACTCCCCTTTAATGATTACATTACAAAATTAAATTACAAGTCATAATATTTATCAATGTCTGATTCTTTGTCTGGTTGGTCTTCATTTTCACGGTTTAAGCTCTTTCTTCACCACATCTTTGAGCTTCCCACTTGGCTTATTTAAAGTACAAATGCTTCTGGCCATCATTGACGTACTTGTAGAAATGACGTTTCTTGACCTCTTGAAGGATAATCTTGATATTGAATTATCCTATGGATACAATACCATATGTGGAATTCCCCTGAAGAGCAAATTTTGACAGTTATATAGGACAATGATCTGATTACTGGATATTTTCAGCAATCAATCATACAACTGACCAAGTAACATACAATAATATATACATTGATAACTTGTAACTCACGATATTGAATCACCTAAGTACAATAATTCCCACGAGCATATGACACAAAATAGAATAATCCATTAATGATATGTTCTCTCGGTACCGAAGAATGTTGAGAACCACTAATTTGAATTAGGCTACTTTGTTCTATAATTTGTTTTGCAACATATAATTTTACAAACATAATACATTCACAATAATTAATATAACTATTAATATAGTTTCCCCTCTTTGCTTCTGATGGACTCCTTCAATACAGTAAATAAATCGAATCTTCATTTTGATCGCCCATCCAATGCTAGAAATCCTTCCTAATAGGAAATTATGTGACACATTCAATTGCAATAAAGATGGTATTCTATTCACATGATATTCAGATCGATTGCATTAGCTGGTATTGAACCCGTGAATTTTTTGTGCAACACATCAACGATCCTTAAATAAAAAATATCTCTCTCTATTCAAGATTTCCTTTGACAGGAACCCTCACATCTCTACATAAGCCCCCAAAATATATTTCTCCTTATGGTCCCTTGACTTATACAACAAGAAAACAAAACATCCATTAAGCAATCCTTTACATCAGGCGCTCCCTTTCACGACAATAGTGGTGGTCAATGGAGGCTCAATAACAAAAAAAAATCTCAACTGGTCGATTTTCTCCACAACAACAACACACTCTTTGTCAATGTGACTCCTCCATGTAGGTGAATCTAACAAATTAAGGCACAAAAAAACATTGTAGGTGCAGAGATCCAAACAACTCTTTCTTTCATGTCCTCCAACGCCCAGCTCCAAATACTCTTCACCATGTGGATATACATCTAACATGTAGTGAAATTAAACACACAGAAAACACACAAAACAACACTTACTCTCCTACATATTTACAGGGAATCAACCATCATGGCTCTCACATCTTCCTGGCCCTCCCATGAGGGAGTTAAGACAGATCAGGCTCTGATACCAAATTGGAACTTGTGAGAGTTGACATTGCACAAATGACGCACACAAAATAATATATGTATTACACAAATTACATGCAATATTATAGGTATATATAGTTGGAATCATATCCAACTATCTCCAAACATAGAGATAGTTGTTGAGAGAATATCTCAAGAACTTTTAACAAATCTCAAACCAATCTCTAAACTCAGCACACAACATTAATGAAGCATTATATCTAACATGAAGGTCATGGATATTTATTTTGAGACTTTATTTGTAACTTGGAAAATGTTTAACAACTTTTTTTAGCAAACTATATAAAGTAAGACAAACATATAAATATATGTCATTAATAAATTTGTTGGATAAAGCTAGTTATGAAATTTTTCAAATTCTAAAAAATATATTTTAGCATACCATATAGTGTATTTATAAATGAGATATAAGTAATTTATAAATGAAATATTTCCAATAAACAAACTAATCATAGCAATATGCAATATAACTACTATTTGAAAAGTACTCTTCAAGAGTTTTAATGGCTCAAAGGAATATTCTTGAGCACATTGATAGTTTGCAAAGTTGATTTTTAACCATGAAAAACAATCAACAAAACATAAGCTCCATCAATTTGCATCACTTTCCCTGACTTGGCTATATTTTCATAACAAAACTTCTGTTATTTACCTTTCAGTACTATATTATTACGTGTAAAGGTGTACACCTATTGACAATGGGCACAATTAATGATCTTTTAATCTTAAATTCTAATCTGGTGGCTACGCATTGAAGATGTTGGCATATTCTTAGTCGTCCTTCAAAATCAATGGGTCAGATTTATTGTTCATAACTTCCTTGCACTTATGAAGGCATCCTTTCAGAGGTTTACTTTTTTACATTTACCTAATCAGATTATAAATTTACTGTAAAAATACATAATTGTCACGTTCAAATGATTAAAGAGAATTAAAATATATACAAGCCACGTTTATATCATTCAACAACCCTATTGGTTTATTTTTTTCAACTTAACTCGAAATTTTTACTGCGATGAAGAGTTTTTACTGTGCAGGGAATGTTATCAGTGGTCAATACCTTCTGGCATTCTCCAACCGCGAGTTGGCTGTGCTAGTCTTTGTTTAGTGTGAATTTGTTGTGGATTTGGAAATCATTTGGCATATAAACTATTCCTTGATTTCTTTGAAGATATATTTCATATGAAATTTTTGTTAGATTGAAAAGTAGATTCAACAATCTATGCTTTCTAATTGTGCATTGTACAATAGTGTTGTCACTGGTTTTGATAATAGCATTTATACAATGTCTATAGAGAAAATGGAATTTATGGTTGAACTTTATACTGGCACATACATGATGAAATGGAGAATTGAAAATGGAACATATAGGATCAAAAGGAGTTGAGTATGAATTTGCTATTGTTAGTGTACCTTCAACTTGCTTATACAATATAATAGTTAACACAGAAAAAAAAAATAAACTTTACCCATTTTTAAACCAAAATCAATGCATTCACTTAGAAATCCAAAAAAAAACATATATAATGGCTCAATTGATTTACTCATTTTTTAATAACTAAATTCAATTTTCATCTTTGTTGTGCTATAAATCTATGAACCGGGTATAAACTATCAAAACTACCAGCCTATGTCAATACTCTCATAATGATTTTTTATTATATTTTATTTGCTTAGCTCGATTGTTCTTGCATGAGTGCTATAATACTTACAAGTATCCTATATGCATAGTGCATCCTCCTTGAGGACTCCAAAACTAAACGAATTACACCAAACATCTGATAGATAACCAATTACTTACTCTATAATTTCTCTATTAATGCCCCCCCCCTCTCTTGCAATGTTAAATACAAATAATATGTGAGAGTTTATTTTGGTAGTATTATAAGATTAATTTATGTGGTTAAAATGGTCCCTTGAAAGTACTAATTTCTAATCATAGAGGATTTGTGACTTCTTAGATTCAACATTTAGCCTAAAGATTTCACAAATTTCTTGTAATGATTCTCGATAGATGATTCAAAGTCCTTAACAGATATGGACAAGCTAGGTAGATTGAAGATGGTGATGAGTTAAAGTCCTTAATAGATATGTACAAGCTAAGCAGGTTGAAGATGGTAAAAAATTATTTCACTTTACACTTATGGTCTCTAATGTCTTGTAAACTACAATAGAGGATTTCACATCTACTTGGCTTTTATCCATAGTAAAAATTTGAATACTTCATGTATCATTTTTTTTGGTTCTTTCATATAATTAATGAAAATAGTCACTCAAAAGAAACAGAGTCCTTGGTAATTGTCAAGGGAATATGGGGCAATGTGGTGATGATTTAGAAACCAATGAAACATCTAACTTGAAAAAATCCAAACGAATTCAAAGGAGTGTCCATTTTGAAAAAGGATTCTATGAATGGTGAACATGAGAATTTGAAACAAAGGGACTGTCCGAAATAATGAAAGATAAACAATATTACAACGCCAAGGGTGGTATACAATGTAGCTACACTATCCCAGGGTACTAAGAATTTGTGTCGATTGTAGAAAGTTGTTCTGAACAGTGAGCATGGAAAGTTTCAAAAAATTGAAGCATGTGTATGGTGGAACAACACTATCCTAGAGCCTGAGTTGTGTGTACAACAATATTAAATATAAAGTGTGGCTTGGGTTGTTGGAAATTATCTCTGTATTCTAAAAACATGAACATGGTAATCCAAAACTGAAAGGGATGTTGTGAACTAAAGGAAGAAGAGGTTCAAAATACCAAATACTACTTATATATGAACTATATTGTCCAAACTCTGAACTAGAACACAAAATTTCTTTGAGGAGTGCAATTATAGTGCCTTACATATAACTTTGGAACAATTCCTCTAGTTTGTGAAATCTATAACATTTTTGAAAATTAAATTGATGTTTTCCAAATAAAATTCCTAGAAAACCACATCAAAAACATCAGTTTGTTTGAGAATATCAGTGTCGAGCCTCATACCATACTCAATAATAGCTTTTGTGGAAAGAAAATATATAACTCAAATGGATTCAAGAACCATCACTTATGTTCTTAGCCACTAGAAATGCTTTCCCTATTCCTTACGTTTGGCCTATACACCTAGATCAAATCCTAAATCTACGCGTGTTCAAAACATTGGGTATGAATTCGAACTTAGCATATTATTATTTAAATACGGCAATTGAGGTTATGTATATAATCATGGTGACATACATCTCAACCAATTAATGAAACACAAGAGACCAATGAATCAATTTATTTAAAAAGGACTTATCCATATATCAAATTTGTATAGGCAATGATAAACTTAAGTTAAAATAGATATATATACTTGAGAACAATTCAAGCAGAAATTGAAATCAGAAACAATAATTTCATTTAAAAAATTATGAACACTACATAAATCGATAAAATAAACAAGATAATAAATATGTTTATAGACCATCCTATCTATGAATTTTCTAAATGTAGGGATTTATCTATGCTTACATTATTTGTTGAGCTAGTTATTTTTTTCAAATGTTTTACTATGTCTATTATGAGCTATGTTATAAATGTTGACTATGTTGTGCGTCATATATTTTGTTTTACATATTTTATCTTTGTTATATTTTTGAACAACATCATTAGGAATTCTCCTTTTTGCAATTGTTTTTCCATTGATGTGAAGAAATGTTTATATGTTTCAAACAATTGGAGTTGTAACATAAAATACTATGATAGTTAGTGTTCTAGAGAAAGATATATATGCATTCAAAAGTTAAAATACTGAATATGAAAGTTGTATTGTAGATTTTTAATTTTCTAAGTTTTCATCCTTTCTATACAAAGTGAATCGCACCTTGACCTTTCTTGCAAGCGTGAAAACAACTCCAATTGTTCCAATTGGATAGATAGTTGTATTTTCTGCAGGCTTTTTAATTCTTTTTTGGTATGAAGTTGTATTCCTGACAGAATATAGGAATTGTGTCTAAAATATTCAAGGTCTATGGATATAATACATCATAGTCCCAATGATCATAGTTAATTTTTCAGAGAATTTTAAAATTTCTAATGGATAGTCCATTGCCAAGAAAGATCTTTTGTTCATGTTTCTGAATAAGATGTGTAGGAAAAATGAATGTAACTATCATCACGCCTTTTTCATCTGTCATTTTAGCATACAAAATTGACGTGTTCTATTAGTTTTGTCGAGATGTGTACTTTATATGGCCATTATGTCTCCACGAAGTACTTGTCGAGTTCTACGACTGTTCAAGTCTTCAATATATACTATATTAGAAGTTGTATATCTAGATCTATACACAAGGAATGCATAAAATAAGTAACAAAAGGAAGTTTATACGTATTTTTTCCATAACTAGACAATTTAAATGCATTCTATCAATCACATTTTTATATACATACTTTTTAAGTTGTCCGTGTTCCAATATGTTGGTTTCTTTATTTGGACTTTCTATTGTTTCTTGTGAGCCAAAAATAATAATTGTATGCGACATTGACATTATAATGACATCATAGGAATATGAAAAGGAAAAAATATTTTTTAAATGTAATTGGAAAACAATTTATGTGTATTTACCTATGTATATGTATTTGTTGTTGTTGTTTTGTTTGTGATCCCTAATTTCTCATACTTGCTTCACTTGTCCATATTTTCTTAATTTAAACACTCAAACATTTACTATGCAAAAGAGAAGATGATATATTTCTTGTTTATTTCATATCAATATATATTCTTCATCTTTTCATTTTTTTTTGTTATGGAAATATGCAAATAAACTATCAATTGCAATTATCATATAGTATATTACATAGTGAAAAAATGTTGGCTACAAGTGCACGATGGAATCTCCTGGTACTATGCCAGGAAAGGGTGTGAATGAAGAATAATGATGCAATCGTGAAGGTTGTCATATCAACAAATGTTTGTTGAAAATATTCCTATACTTGATATTTTAAAAACATAAAAAAAAAACAATTACGGTGAATTGAATATAAGATGTTACAAGGATATAGTTAGGAATCAAGGACTTATCATTTATTATCATATCACATATTGAACAACACATTTAAGATATATATATATAGAGAGGTTATCATTGCAAGAAATTAGAAATTGAGACTATAATAGTAAGTCATGTTGTCATATACCAATATATGTTTGGAGTTTCATCTAGAGGATCACTGAGGAAATTTGATCAAATTCATATGCATTTGATAATTTAAGCCAATCTTCTCTTTCCTTATTGAAAGGAAGGTTGTGGCTAGATATCACAAGACAATTAGCATGAGATACAAGAAAAGTCTTAAGTTCTTGTCAAATTTTGTGACATGAAGTCCATGATCAAACAAGGAGAACCAATTTGAGTAATTAATGCTTTTCAATTCATATTTGCAGGAACACAAAAATAGTTCAAATTTATTTGCATCTCCACATGTTTGCATTGGGAAATTTATGACTATGAGGTGGAGATATGACATAGAAAAATTGACTAGTAAACTACATTAGAAATATAGCATAAAAACATTATTCAACATAGTATGATATACATATAACATAGAAAACATAATACTAGAATATGACAATGTATTTACGAAAATAGTATTTATAATTTGATGTGTGACTAAATATTCTCTACAATTATATTTTTTAAATGCATAAAAGGAATAATAAATGGGTTTTCTTATGGACAACCTAGGCATGGATATGTTTTCAATGGTTAGCCATATAAAATCTAAAGAAAAAATAATTTCGTCAAAAGCTTATGTTTCATATATCAAATGAGTGATGGTTCTTAGCATCAAATAAGGATACTATTGAAGAAAATGAATCTTTACACAATAGTTTCAAAAGATTTATTTTATATGAAAATGATCGATGTTGTGTATCCATGGAAGCAATGTGATTGGTTGTTTAGTGCCAAAGATCTCATTTGTGTTTGAATTCTAAAGAGATTACTACTTCATAGTCAATGTGACCATTGTTTTTTTCAGTTGGTATTAGATATTCGTAAGATACTTGAGAAAACACATATTATAACTTGAAAAAAGAATAATTATATTGTAGCAAAATGGAAATAATTATATCAATTTCAAATTTCATTTCTATTGTAGTAAAATGGAAATAATTGCATCAATTTCAAATTTCAAATTACACGACATTTCTATAAAATCAAGGATGAAAGAAGGACATTTCTATGAAATCAAGGATGAAAAAAGGATAAGTGTATAGCTCCAATTAATTTAGGATATATGTAATTATTTGTTTCAATCCAAAGTAGGAAAGGATTGTTTACAAAGAGGAAAATGTTATGGAATTGTAGATGGAGTTTTTCCAATGCATTTTATTTTAGAGAAGCACTTTTGGAGTGAATATTTGTAATCAATTTCTCCTATGCCGTAGATACTTCCATATTAAAGGAGCTATGAAAACTTTTATCAATAGCTTGAAAATCAACTATTTTTTGGATTGCATTGAACATAAAATGATTTCTATACTTTTGACATATGTTTATGCCGTAGATACTTCCATATTAAAGGAGCTATGAAAACTTTTATCAATAGCTTGAAAATCAACTATTTTTTGGATTGCATTGAACATAAAATGATTTCTATACTTTTGACATATGTTGTGAAGTTGTTTCAAATAAAGTATTTGTTTCATGTCAAGTTTCAGATATCAAGCAAATGGTATAAAAAAGAAAGCATAGATCATTTTCTACGTTTTTCATATGAATGATTAGGTTTTAAGTAGAAGTTTTTTTTTTTTTGTTTCAAGTTCTTATTTTTTCATTTTACATTGGAAATTAGTCGTCTACAATATCCATGATAGAATATATTTGAGGCTTCTGCATTTTCATTGGCATAGAGACAGATACATATATGTATATTAATTTTGTAAAAATAAGACAATATATTGAATGTTATTGTAAACATACTTTCTAGAGCATTCCTCCCTTTGTTGAGTTTCTTCTTCTATTTCACTTATGTCCTCTTTTTCTTCAATCTATATATATATATACATATATATATATAACATTTGGAATGGATCAAATGAGATGTAGAAAATCAAAAAAATTACAATATTAACAAAGAATAAAATGAGAAGCAAAGTAGAAAAATACATATAAAATTACAAATGTGTATATGTTTTTCTTCTTCTACCGTGTATTTTTTGTTGTTTCTTCTGAGAGTGTTGACAGTTCTTTCAATACATTATGCAGTGAATAAATTAATTAGCAATGCAAATAATTTTTGGTAAAATGAAATGGAAATTGCTCTTTGTTTTTAATAATAAATTTTAGGCTATACCAACCTTTTCAGATGTAGAACACAATTTTTTCATCCAGTGGAAAGAAATAAAAAAAAATCAAATATGTAATAGAAATAAGGACATATGCTTTGGATCGATACAAGAAAAAGAAATCTTCGAATATGTAGGGAGCATATCGAAATATGATAATATGTAATATGATTTGTAGGTATGTCATAATTCAGGTACTTAAAACATTTAATTCAGGTACTTAAAACATTGCAACATTGTTGGTCCAATATGCATCCAATATGAATGTCTTGTATTGTACATTGATTATTCTTGACCATATATTATCAATAGGAGATCGTTGTATATGTCTTTGTATATTATCAATAGGAGGTCTTTGATTATTTGAGGAGAAAATGGAGATTTTGACACGACATGTAGCTTTGTAATTTGTTTGTTTTTCCATTGCTCTGTAGCATGTCAATATTAAATTCTACCAGAACAATTATGAATTTGTTTAGATGTAAAGTGCATAGTTCTTTTGTGATGACATTTATTTTGTTGCTCAAATTTGCATGTGGTGTGGCATAGATGTTTGGTATTGCAATTTACAATTCATGAACTATTATGTTTTCTAGCACAACCTCTAGGTCTTCAAAATGCATATGTTCCAAAAATGTTATATGTTTTTTTACCAATATCATAACTCCATGTTTAATGGAATTGAAACTTACAAATTGTTCTTTGTTTATTGACAGTGTCATATATTTTTCTTTTAGGCACAAAATGTTAGATTTCATCGTATCATAATCATTAAGTATGTCAATAGTGTGTGCATGTACGTTGCATGTGTTTAGCGAATGAATTGAGATGGATGGTTCTGATAGTATGGAGTGATAATCATATTCAAGATTCAATTTTGTGTCACTTCCTAGGTGTTTAATTTTGATATTAATTTTTCAGTTGGCCTTGAAGTTATCATTTGTAAGAGAATTTAGAAAATACAACAATTATATGTTTCTTACACGAGATAAAGTTGTATCTACCAATCCATGTATTCCTTTGTAGTGGGGTCAAATGAAACACTATGTAGAGTTAAACCTTGTGATATATATATTCTACGTGCACATAAAATTTGATTTGGAAATTGTTTTTGAATTTTCAAATGTTATTGATATTTCTTTTGAAATTCAGAGTATAGGTTTCCAATCTTGGAAAATTTCTAGTGTGAATAAATATGCTAGCTTATTTTTTGGTTGTTGTCTAAATTCTAGATCATAGAACTTAATCCATATTACATCGACTTTATTTGTTTTGGTGCATGCCTTGATTATTCCATTTGTGCCATTTACCAAGCCATATTGTGAATCGCGGTTGCAATCATATATTTCAACTAGCATATTTAATTTTGTGACAAGTTTTGAAAACAAAGTGGCTATATGTTGATGGTATGGTACATTTCCATGGTTCTCTTCCTCCTCATCAATTACATTGATTGAAATTTCATTTATATATATGAGCGATTATATATAGTTTTTATGTCTTACAACATTTTTTTTTTTGTAAAATAGATAAGGAAATGTTGGGTTATTTGGTGCAAGACGATGAAATTTCTATTTAGATATGTTAGGTCATCACTTGTTTAATTTTTTTTACACATCATGTTCAAAACTACGATAATTTTTTCATGTTTTTATCACATTGTAGTACACTTCATAACATTTTATATTATCTCTCCAAAAGTCACGTGTTATTATTTGCATGTTCATTGTAGGTTGTTCAAAACTCTGAAAATCATGAATGGGTTGTTCTTGATAACGATCAACACAAAATATTATTTCGATGTTTCCAAAGTATTTGGTTTTTACATGTTTCATATTTATTATTTGATTGTCAATGGAATATAAGAATCAACTTCCAATCGTAAAAAATTCATCTATGAAAACAAGATGTAGTTCTTGATAAATCTTTGACAAGGTGTATAACATTTCTTTGTTGAGTGCAAGAAAATGGGACTTGTTGAAAGGAATTAGAAATGAAAAATGGATTTTTGTTCCACTTGTATTATATGCATCCTTACCTGTATATGCTAGTATTAATTGTATTATATGCATCATAGATTCAAATAAGAATTTGGAATAACATCTTTGATGTAAACGTTTTCCTTGTTACAACTCCACCTGTAAGGAAGAAGTACAAGGGTTTGTCCATGTCACTTTGATTTTTGATTGCAATGTCTTTCAAAATTAATTGTTGTTCTCTATTTAACATTCTTCTAATTCTATAGTACTCTTCATTTTCTAGGAAAAATTGGTGTTTTCTTTCTCGAAAGCCAAGGTGAATGGATTTCTTCATATTGGATTCTTGACGACATGGAAAGTATATTTCAAAATCATATTATTCATATTGAAATATATCCATATCTTATTTTCTTATTGTATCATCAATATCCATAAGGATATTATCTAGCTCTTCAATTGCATTTTCGAAGTTACTTCATCTTGGATTGATATTATATGTAAATTTAGCTTCATTGGTTTGTATTGTGGTTTGTATTGTACTTTCATAGAAACTTGATATTATATGTAAATTTAGCTTCATTGGTTTGTATTGTACTTTCATAGAAAGTATATGCAACTTACCATGTTATCAAGTTATCTGTTCTCACTTTCTTGAAATGGAACATATAGCAGTATTTTCTCTCTACAAAAAAATTCATAGTCAACTTGTTTGTTGTTTTTGACAAATTGTATTACATTTGTTTTTTTTGTTTTGATATGCGTGGGCCATTTTTTTGTACTTGGATATAAATTATGCAAGGAAAATATGCTTAATAACATGTGGAAGTTTGATGTAGTAATAAATAATAGAATGACACATAGCATCTTCTAAATTCTCATTTTCTTATTTTAATAAGAATGGTGTCTTAAGCATAAATGTCCGTTCATCAACTATGCATGTGTTTATAAAGATACACTCTCTTGAACTAGAATTAAGCGACAAAGAAAGTGTTATGTGTACTTCTTGTTGAGATGATGTTTTTTGAAGATTAAGTAATGTGTTTCCAAGTGTATGTATCATTTGGATATCATCGATGTTAATTTTTCCATGTTCTTTGCATATGCTTCGAATTGAATTTGTCATAAATTTTTGAACTTTGGTTATGTATGAAATATAATACGATGTTGAAACATAGGCATTGAGCACGTACTGTAGATCTGTATTTTCATTCCATGAATTTGGCATCCCCTTTGCGAAACTATTGTTGTAAATATGTGAAGGTTTTCATTTTAGGAAACTTGTTGGTTGCTTTTTTGTACATTATATTAATTCAATGTACTCATGTTCTATTAGCTCTAGTTTCATAAATAAGTATTCAAATCTTATTAAATCATCATAATTTGTTTTCTCTAGAAATGTTAACAAACACTTTGACTTATCATCAAATAATTTGTCAACTAAATCAATCAATTCAAGGACTCTTGTCCTTTTCATTGGGAACATGTGGAAATTGTATCTACAATGTGAATTATTTTCTTATATCTTCTTGTATGACAATGATTGTTCATTTGGGAAAGGTCTCGATTCAAATGATCTATGTCACAAGTTATGAATTTGTCCAAAATATTTTCAATTTATGAGTTGTTATTCCTTCCATATATTGGAGCATCTTCTATCCATAAAAACTCATGTTTATGTGCACTTCTCATATTTTGGAATTATGTTACAAAGTAACAGTATGATAATTTTTCAAAATATGTTTCTTCATGACATATAATTTTATTTAGAGAATTGATTATGTGTTCGTAGTAACGACTACATGTGACTAGGTATTTTTTTACGAGGTAATCAATTTCATCATTTTCTAATGTTTCATTGTGATTCCTTTTTTTTCTATTCCTACACAAGTTAGTTAATGTTGTCACTGATGCATTCCATTGATGCTATGCACTTGTAAATGTCATGAATAAAGATGGAGCCCCCAACTACTATATCATTGCAAATATGTTTTTCTTAATTTTTTGTGTGCAATCAGGATCAATTTGAATGTTCTTGAATTCTATGTATCCATATCATATTTCATTATTTTTTCCAAGTTTTCTTTGTATCTAACATCTCTTGCCAATATTTTTCTTCCTCTTAATTGTCTTTTTTTTAGATATTATTTTTGGGATTAACTGCGTAGTGTAAGTCATTAATCTATGACCCATATTCATGAGTATTAGTCGCAACT
>ML783183.1:649776-673532 GCA_009831015.1 Picea engelmannii
CGCAACTGACCAATAATTCTCATGATTTGAATAGTCCACTTAGCACTCATTGCATCGAGTGATGCTCACAGGGGTGAAGAAATGGGATTGAAGCCAACGAAATGAATCGCATAGCATCAATCATCACTTCCGGGGCTTGCACCTGGTAACTAGGACTTCCCAAGTGGTCACCCATCCCAAGACGCCTCTGGCTCAAGCGCGCTTAACTATGGAGTTTTTCTCACAATCAAGCCCACTTAGCTTGCTACCCCATTTGCAAAACCTTAGCAAGTATTGTGCCTTATGAACTACCCAGTTAGAGCTCCCTTGACTCTTATTATTTAAGCATATAGGGGCTTCCGCAATGCAAGATATTAGATATTATTTTCAGGATTAACTGCATAGTGTAAGTCATTAATCTATGACCCATATTCATGAGTATTAGTCACAACTCACCAATAATTCTCATGATTTGAATAGTTCACTTAGCACTCATTGCATCGGGTGATGCTCACCGGGGTGAAGAAATGGGATTGAAGCCAATGAAATGAATCGCATAGCATCAATCATCACTTCCAGGGCTTGCACCCAGTAACCAGGACTTCCTAGGTGGTCACCCATCCCAAGACACCTCTGTCTCAAGCACGCTTAACTGTGGATTTTTCCCCACAATCAAGCCCACTTAGCTTGCTACCCCATTCGCAAAACCTTAGCAAGTATTGTGCCTTATGAACTACCCAGTTAGAGCTCCCTTGACTCTTATTATTTAAGCATATAGGGGCTTTCACATTGCAAGATATTAGATATTATTTTCGGGATTAACTGCGTAATGTAATTCATTAATCTATGACCCATATTCAAGAGTATTAGTCGCAACTGACCAATAATTCCCATGATTTGAATAGTCCACTTAGCACTCATTGCATCGGGTGATGCTCACAGGGGTGAAGAAATGGGATTGAAGCCAACGAAATGAATCGCATAACATTAATCATCACTTTCGGGGCTTGCACCTGATAACCAGGACTTCCCAGGTGGTCACCCATCCCAATATGCCTCTGGCTCAAGCGCGCTTAACTGTGGAGTTTTCCCCACAATCAAGCCCACTTTTTTTTATTCGTATCTATATGCAAGACAATACTTTGTCAATTACTATCCGCACTATCTTGAAAGAGAAACTTGTTGTGTGATATGAAAAACCACCACTTTCATGTAACAATTCTCATTATACTAATTTTTCGTAGATTAATCTCTTTGTAATGTCATCATCACATGGATTTCCATAAATCAATGTTGGGAAGTTCATTTCTTCTTCATATCTATACTTGAAAATCTCGGCTGGGCGTTTCCCTTAAACTGTTGCAAGTTCAATGATCTTGTCTTGCAAATTGTGTATGCATTGTGATTCTATGAATCCATGTATTAGTGTTTATGTATGTCTTTCAATTTTTTATTCACTATCTATATCACTGTCACAATTAATATTTTCATTTTTTAAGGATATATCATTCTCTTATTCTAGAACATCATTCCATTTTTTATTAATGCAAATGTTTTCAACCTTATTCAAAGTTTTGGAACACGGTTCTTTAAATTATTTCATGGCAATGTTCTGCTATCCATTCTTGTATTGCAATTTTGTTTTTAATGCAACTACAATTGTTATTTTTCATTCATGGAATGTGGCAATGATTTTTGCACAATATACACATAAACAAGTGCATTGATAATTGATACACTCAATCCCATTTGGGATCATTTATAGCCCCATTTTCTAATTCATGCAAATGAAATTCTCAATTATACAAGTCTCTCTTCAAGTTTTGAGAGTGTGCTTGTAACTGGTAACAACATGTTACATATTATCTGGTCAAGTGTTGCAAACCTTGGCAATTTCCCATTTTCAAGTTTCGTTTTGCAAGGAGAACATATATTTTCACTGGAAAATGTTCTATGATTTGATGTTGAGATTAGACACTATTTTTCCAAGTCATGGGTAAGATACCTAATGTTCTTTGAAAAATGCAATTCTTCACAAATTTCACATCTGTTCCTAGGTGTGTCCTGAATTTGTTCCATATAAATCTACTTTGTATATTTTTTTTCTACATGGACATATTTAGTATTCGAACATTTTTTTTTTTTACATTCCTAGATAGTGTTTTTTTCAATCCATGGTATGCCATTTTTGTAACATCACCAGGAAATGTTTTTTCATTGGCATAATATGTGCAATATGCATTGGCATGCATATTTGTTGATGTTTAGTGGAAAATATGTGTATATTTTTTTATGTTGAGTGGACAATATGCCAATGAATCTATTTTTCGTTCGCACTACTTTTTTTAATTTGTGATAAGTGATATTATGCTTTTTTGTTGGACCTATTTTGGCTTGATGGAAAGGAATTGCAAAGGTATTATCAATATTTGTCAATGTCAATATTTTCTTACAATTGACATTATGTGTATGTTCATGTTCAGGAAGTAATATGTCATTGCTTCTAGTCTTTGCATTTGTCATTTCATTAAGAATACGATAATCAATTATATATTGTTTGTTCATTCATACTACAAGCTAATCACATCTTTCAATGAAAGTATGCTTGTATTGTCCTTTCAATAATGGTTCATAGTGGATGTGTGATGCATTTGTTTCAAATGACAACACATGAAATGTTTTATCAAAATTTGAATTGGCAAAATAGAAGTTGACAATGCTATTACTAAGGGAAGACCACACTTAGATATTTATTTTGAAACAAAATTTTCCACCTTTTATCTTTCCCTTTTCATGGGGAATTTCCATATTGATGAGATATCCTTGCCAATCCATAGTCATTTTCATATTATGTATGGTATCAACAATTAGGTATTATTGTAGGAAATGGAATGCATTTTGATTACCATCCATAATTGCATTGCAGAAAGATTGGGCAACATAAAGTGTTAAAGAATCTACGTCAAACTCTATTTCTATGAAATAGCAAGTTGTAATAAAAATATTGTCTCTACAATTAGATGTAATAGTTGTTTCTCTCTTCAATCCATGGGAATTCACATCATGCATAATACATTTCCAATGGTATTCAAGATATATTCACATTAGAGAAAAGTAATATTAGATGATTTGGAATTACAATTGGACATTTTTTTATAAATTAATGGTTCATAATGATCACTAATAGGATTTGCAGCATGAAACAAGATGAAATATGGATTTATATTTGTTGTAGCTCCCCATATTCCTCTCTCAATTGAATTCATATTTGTAGATGCATACAATCACATTCTGGAAATATATGTCTCAACGCCACTAATCCCATTCAATTGGTACAAAAAATCAAATGCAAGTTCATATTGATATAATTGCAATGCCTCTACATTTCCTTTGTCTAGAAAAAATAAGAAGTGGTTTATTAATCCATTTCACAATTCAATAGATGAATAACGAAAGTGAAATAGGACTTGAAATGAATCAAACAAACAATCTCATGGAGTATATGAAAATAAATGTAATATTAAACTACCATTTCTATTCAACACATGGTCTATATTATCATACAGAATGCATTGTTTTTTCATCTAGTATATTTCAACATCTATTTTCTTTGTCATTTTTTAAATTTATATTATTCAAAATTTTCCTAGATTATGTTTATTACATTTAATTGAAAATTCAAATTCAAAAGGACAATATAATTTCAAAATTACATATTTTTTTTTTGTCTCCCTCAATTTTAAATCGTCTCTATTAACATATCTTTTTTTTCTCCCTCAATTTTGAATCTTCTGTATTACTATGTCCTATTTTAAAAAAATAAAAGAACTATTTGTTAAACTCATTTAGTACATACAATGATCTAAACAATACTAAATTACATTCATTGAAATCATAATTGTATAATAGGACAATCAGATCTGAAGACAACATATTTATCTCTTATCGAATTTTCAATCCTTCATATTGCAAAAAATATACATAATTTCCATTGCAAAATATTTATCATTGAGAAATGTATAGTGTTGAAATCAAATAAAAAGAGTAAGAATACAAACATTGTCAATAATCCTGGACCAACCAAAAAAACTTACTTTGATACAAATTGCAATTACCAATAAAATATATAAAATAATGTTACTCATATGACCATTTCGAAAACTATGACAGTATAATATATATATCTATATATATATATATATATATACACGATGTTACTTATATTTGAAACTTATACTCGTAAATCATATATTTCAATTATTTTTTATATATAACTATTAACAAATTTGTTGATTGTTAATATAAATAGAAAATTACATTTTATAGTTTAAATAGTTAATAAATTCTTTTTTTATTGAATATAAAATGTATGGTAATATTCAATTTTTTAAACATAAAAAGAAAGACAAGAATCCAAAAATCACTAAGCAAGAGAAGCTAAAAATGAGCAACTGAGGATGGCTCAAAGAAAAATAAACCTTATACATCCACCACACAATAACTATAATTATGAATCAGTTGATATAATAACAAGCATTCAACTATAGGACATTTGGTATATGTCATTCATGTTAAAAACCAATAGAAACAAGCAATAAGTGTGAAGTTCATTTAACAAAATATAATCTTAGCTTATCGTATCAATCCATGTCAATTGGTCTGACTATAATATCAACTAGAAAGAGGGAAACAAGTATTGGAAAAGACAAATAATATTATTTGTGCAAGTGAGTACTATTACAACTACTAAGATTTGAATGTAACAAGATGCTAGTAAGATCATCTGAATATAACAACATGCTTATAAGTTTGAAGTAATAATTTCCTCTCCAAATGTGTAGAAATGTGTTATCCATACATATATTATACTATAATATATGTGATATTATATCATATATTATATGAAAGGAATAAATTTAATGGGGCATCACCTTCTTGTTTAATATTTTGTCATTTTCATTTATAAATGTAGTTTTTAAATTGTAAAAAATAAAGGCAATATATTGTAGGTGTTGGGGAATGTTTGATCTCAATGGATTTATAGGTATTGGAGATATAAAAAAAGGTATATAGTGAAAATAGGAGTTTATTTTATTGCAAATATGTATTGAGGGCAGTCAATAAAATGAGTTTCGGAGATATTTACTAATATCTAGTGAAATTAGGGTATTCTTTAATATCCCTATGTCATATATTCACAAAATGAATACCACATGATAAATATCAAGTGTTTTTAAGGTCAAAGCCAAGATAGACACCAAAATGGTGTATGAGACCCCTTCCGCCCAACAATTTCACTGGTAAATTCTAGAAAGATATACATACCCTACCACCTTTGAATTTGAACATATAGCTTCTTAGGAAGAAACACTTGTTCTTAACCATAATCAAATAGTTTGTCTTGAATGCATTCACTCCAAGTATTATTGTATTAAACTAATGACTTGAAAATTATATATAACCCAAATTAATATTAACTGAAATAATGTACAACATATTGAATATGGAAATAAATAGCATTCACATTAATTAGAAATGATGAGATACTTATCTACCTTCCTTGAATTGAATTCATATATCAATAGCTATATCGCCTCTACCAAAGTTTGCACACCTAACAGTTAATATTTCTTAGTTAATGGGAGATGACTAAGAATCATACGGTGAGGGCGCTATTAAATAGTCTCATGATGTCTTGATGAAGCAGTGGACGCAACCAAGCTTACCATCAAATGGACGTCTGGCACCGTGATGAAGCAATGGTCGTCACCAAGCATCATACAAGAACTGCATTAATTCCTAATGAAAGAGAAATTTGATGCATGTATAGTTCCTTGCTGATGCAATTAAATGGACTGCTCGGGTCGCCACGACGGAATTGACAACAACCTTCAATGCACGCCGCCACCACGCTAACAATGCCTAAAAGTTGAGGGAAGATAATAATTTTAATTCAAAAACAAATTCCACTGAGTTGAAAGTGGAGGGGCAATAAAATTCAAGAAAAATGTAATTCTTAATTCAAATCGATATTATTTTTTCCATATTACTATGTTTAACATTTTTCAAAACAGGAATAGTTTTAATTCAAAAATGTTGATTGATAGATGTTCAACTCAACTAACGATCCCTAGTGTCTCGCCTACATGGACTAATAAGTTAAAGTTGACATGTTGACTAATAAGTTAAAGTTGATATGTTGAGTTAAAACTATAATCTTAAAGTATAAAGTTAAAATACATTTTTCAAAACAGGAATAGTTTTAATTCAAAAAATGTTGATTGATAGATGTTCAACTCAGCTAACGATCCGCAGTGTCTCGCCTACAGGGACTAATAAGTTAAAGTTGATATGTTGAGTTAAAACTATAGTCTTAAAGAATAAAGTTAAAAATTATTTTAAAGGATTAAAATTATAAAAGACTTAATTTTTTTTTTTAAATGTACGTTTAACAAATTGATATATAACTTAACTTGTCCTAAAACTATGTGTTAAAAGAAGACATTCGAGAGGTTTCAAAAATTTATGAAAAGGAAAACAAACTAATTAAAAGAAATTTTATATCGAGGTTGCACACTGTGCCTCATCACAGTGGTGTGATCACACTGGTGTGCGACAGTGGTGACCTACATGTATATGAATAGCTAATGAAAACTAATCCAAATGTTGATTGGCAATGGATATCTAACAACAAATAGCCACTTGGTGTTATTTTAAATCTAAAACCTAGCCCAAGGCTGAAACAATAAAAACAAACACCTTAGAAACAATAAAAACAAACACCTTAGTTAACTTCAAATTTGAGGAGTGAATGATTGTTGTTAAGCGATTAACTAGTTAGGAAATAACTAATTAACTAATTAGGAAATAAGTAAAACAAATTCTAACGCATGTTTTTTTAAATTTTCCAAAAACAAAATCCATAAATTTTATGTCTTTATAAATTTAATGATACATTTAATAATGGTAGATTTCACTATATTTAATTAATTTATTTAAAAAAATTATTGGATTTTCTTATGCATTTACTAAGAGAGTAAATCTCTATGTCATCATTTGCTTAGAGCGGCACAAACCCTCAACCCTGCATTATCTATAATTTATTTATGCCTCCTCGGGCTTGGGTGAAGGTAAAATAAAGTGCCAAAGAATGAATATTTGAATGTTGTAATAATTGTAATTGTTGGAAATTGTAATTATAAGTTAGTGAGATATTTACATTTCTGTAGATTTGTTTGTCAGTGAACTTGTCAGTCAGCTGAAATGTCAGTCAGATAGTTTGATAGTCTGTAAGTGCAAAGTCACACATTTGATAGTCTGTAAGTGCAAAGTCACACATTTATTGAAAAGTCAGTTGGCAAGCAGGAAGTTATAAATGGAGTTGATTTCTATCTTCTCGAGCGCCGGTGAGTGGTTGAAGAGTCAGTCGAATTAATGACAATATTTAATGTTGAGTCAGTCATGGCTTCTATAGGAAGTCTAAGTCAATGCCTATATAAGTCTAAGTCTCTTAGTTAGACGATGATGTTGGAGATAAGCAGTTGATACGTAGAGAAGAAACAGAGAGGTGGAGAGAACGAACAACAATTGAAGTATGGACAGAAGAAGTCATTACAACTGAAACTCATCTCTGTCATTGTATTTTGTATTCGCACACAACGTCGAAGTTCTTTAGTATTAAGTTTTTTGTGTATTGACAAAGTTTATGTCTTATTTCTGAGCTTATATGCTAAGCATAGAACTGTGTTATTGTGCATTCATAAATCATTTCATTAAGTGTGTGTATTCACAACGCACATCAATCTAAGAATTATGTGTACTATGCAGTGGTCTTGAGAACTATGTCGCGTAGTCTATTTGGTGCGCAATATTTCAAATTGTGTTGCGTAAACTAGATTGTGCACACTATTGATCCAATAGATCTTCCCTTCAAATTTGTATCAGAGTAGGTTCTATCAGAACAAGTTTATCAGAATAGAAACTCTGTTGAAAGTAAAATATGGCTTATAACTCAAACCTACAACCTCGCACTTTTATAGGAAATAATTATGAGATGTGTTCATTGACCATGAAGGATATGTTCCAAGGTCAATATGTATGGGAAATATTTGAGAATGGCTATGTGGAACCAGTAGATCAGGCAACATACAATGCCCTCACAGAAGCTGAGAAAGATGTCTTGAAATATCAAATAAAGAAGGATGGAAAGGCGTTGTTTTACATACATCAAGTGATTAATGAAATAATAATTCCAAGAGTTACATCAACAAAGAAAACCAAGGAAGAATAGGACATATTACAAACCTCTTATCAGGGTATGGAAAAAGATACAAAAAAAGATGGCCTGCCAAATCTGGAAGCCCGATGACTGGACCACGTGGCAGCCAACCATTGGGCCACACTAACCACTTTCACAGTCACATGCCATGTCACCTGCCACATTAGTTGCCACATCATCCTGCCACGTCATCGTACAATATGAAACATGGATGTATAGAATACCATGCGAGACTTTTTCATTGATCTACAGATTGACCCGAAAATAACAAAAATTAGTGACACATGGCAGCCTCTGGTGTTGTCACGTCACCATGTTGACAACATGTTGATCTCAGCATGACAAATGTCACCTTCTACATGTTTCCCATACACTGTACGGATTTTTATGTCATCTGTATTGATGCTGATGTCAGCAGTACAGATATTGACTCATCCCTGCTGATTGGGCTAGGTTGACCAAAACTTTGACCGCAAATATCTTTTGATCTGTCACTCCATTTGATGACTTGTTTACGCTATTGGAAATCTTGTGACGCACTCTTCGTGATGATGCTAATTTCACTGAGTTTTGAGGACTTTGATTTTTTTCCCTTTCTCTATCTACTAAGGCCATTCTGAGCTTCATGAATTGCTTCTTTGAATTCTAAGTTTTCCTTAGTCTTCTCTGGATTCTTTTTGGATCACACCTTCTCACTGAGATATTTTTTTTCATCAATCAACAGATAAGTTAGGGAAGAGTTCCCTCACCTTGTCCTTCTCAATCCACTTTGTTTTTTTTGGAGGTGTTCCCTTTAAGCCTACTCGAAGATAATCAACATCAACCTTGTGTGAATTCCTTATCCTTCTATCCAGGATGATATCCTCCTTTAACTCATCCAAGTACTCAGGAACAAACTCATGAACTGAAGGTATTGAAACTTCCTCACCATGATCCATGATCATGGGAGGCTAAAAAAGTTGCAAGTTCTCTACATTTACAACTGAGTAGATATACATATAAGGTGGAAGATCTAGAAGAAAAGCATTGGTACCACTTTTCTCCAAAATAGTGAAGGGTCCATAACAGATGGGCTTGAGTTTATTTATTTCACCCTTCAATATTTCCTTGTTGATGTGAAGCCATATCTAGTCTCCAACCTGGAACTAATGATCGACCCTCTGTTTGTCATGCCAAGCTTTATCCTATTCTTGACTTTTCTCCAACTATTCCCTGACTACTTGGTGTACCTGTTGGATCTTATGGATGAACTTGTGGGTTCTGTCTTCATTTATTTCTTCATTTGAATCAACATCTGTCCCATACATCAAGTCCAAAGGAACTTTAGGTAAATACCCAAAACATGTTTCAAAAGGTGAACACTTACTGGAGGAATATAAGGCTCTGATTTAAACATGTTGTACATAGGGTAGTTGTTCATCCCATAACTTGGGATGCTTGATGAAGTACCCTCGAAAAGAAAGTACCAATGTTTGGTTAACAACCTTTGTCAGTTTGTCAGTCTGTGGATGAAAAGAAGTGCTCCTCTTCAATTTGGTGCCCATCATTCACCAAAAGCTTGTCAAAAAATCCCCAAGGAATCGAGTATCTCGATCCAAAATAATGGATGTGAGTAACCCAAAGTGAACCCAAACAAACTGAAAGAAGAGATTAATTGTTTTCTCGGGAATGATCTGTTTTTTACATGGAATTAAGATACATATATTGTTGAACCTATCCACTAAAAAATACAAATAATCATGAACCCTTTTCGACATTGGTAAAACCCCTACAAAATCCATGGAGATACTTTCCCATGGATGGGATGGGACAGGTAGTGTTGAGTATAGCCCCAATTTTCTATTAGTGGGCTTACAAGTAGAACACATCACACACCCCTTTACATATTTAGTGACAATTTCTTTCATCTAAGGCCAGTAACTAAACCTATGTAGATGAGCCATTGTTTTTCCTACCCCAAAATTCCCAGACACAAGAGAAGTGTGAGATTCTCATATTACATGGACTCGTTCACTTATAGGAATACATATATTTCCAATATGGTAGAGTAGTTTTCCCTACAAACAATAGTTCTCTACCTGTCCACCATGGGTTAGATTCTCATATACTTCTTTAAAATCTTCATCAATGGAATATTGTTCCACATATCTATCATAAGATAAAGAAGAATTCTTCAAAATAATAGAAGCAACAATAGGAGGTCTAGAAAACATATCAGCTACCTTGTTACTCATACCATTTTTGTACTTGATTACCAAATGAAATTTTTGTAGGAAACTCATCCATCTGTAATGTCGAGAATGTTGCAGTTTGGTTTGTGATTGGAGATACTGTAAGGATTGATGATTTGTATATATGATTGTTTCCTTCCCTAACTAGTGCTTTCATTTCTTTACACGGTGAACTAATGCATACAACTCTTTATCATATGTAGGATAGTTAGCAACAACTTGGTTAAAATTTTCAGAGTGGTAACAAATAGGCTTATGATATTTCATCAATACTACAGCCATGGAATATCTATTGGCATCTATCTCGATCTCGAACGACTTTTTAACATTTAGCAGTGTTAATATTGTTGTGGTACTGATCTTTTCCTTCAAAGTGTCGAAAGATTTTTGTTGCTTTCCTCCCCACTGGTTAAGGAATTCAATGGAGTTTCTATAAAGGAGAAGTTTGAAATTAATCTCCTCCGATACTATACTGCACCTAAGAATCTCTATATATTAGTTATATTTTTGGGATCAAGATAATTTACAATTACATCAATCTTGGAAGGCTCAATTTTCAATTGTCATTTTCCTACAATATGACCTAAGTACATAAGTGTAGTCTTACCAAATGCACATTTGGAAAATTTTACATACAACTTTTCCCTTTGCAAAGTATCCAATACTTGATTTACATGGCTTACATTTTCATCCCTAGTCTCGCTAAATATAAGAATGTCATCTAAATAAATCACAAAATCATCTAGAAAAGGCCTGAATACATCATTCATCACACGCATGAAAGTTGTCGGAGCATTACAAAGCCCAAACAACATAAATAACCACTCAAACAATCATTGTTTGGTTTTAAAGGAAATATTCCATGCATCTTGTTCTGCAACCCTGATCTGATGGTATCCATTGTGAAAATCCAACTTAGTGAAATAAACAACATTCTCTAACTAATCAAGTAAATCATATATATGAGGAAGAGGGTATCGATTTTTCACCATGACTTTATTTAAGGCTTGGTAATCGAAAAACCATTCTCCATGTGCCATCATTCTTTGGCACCATCATGATTAGAGAACCACAAGGATATGAGTTGGGGTTGATGATCGCTTGATCCAATAAGCCTTGTACCTGCTTCTTAAATCTCTTTCATCTCTACAACTGACATCGTGTACATGCCCACATTAGGAAGAGGAGAATCTTGTTGAAGATGTATTTCATATTGGATTTCCCTCTTAGGAGGTAATGCATCTCGTTCCTAGAAAATATCATTGTACTTAGAAACAATATTAATTAGTTATTTCTTATGAGAGGGATCACATCCTTCGAAAGCGTCACATATTTCTCCCTTACGACTTTGAGTACATATCTCTTATTAGTGTTTATGAGTTTATTCATTTTTCTTGCACTAACAAGTGTTGTGTTTACCCTCATGCTATGGGATCTAACAATATATTACACTCCCCCCTTAGTAAGGTGATATTTGTTCTCATGAAGTAAGAAGACTATTTTTCTATTATAAAGATAAGGACTCCCCAACACTATGCCACATATATCAAGTGATACAACATCCAAATCCACTTCATTAATCAACTTTGAAGCAATATCAAATATGACCCTAAATTTCTTGGTGAAATTAAGTTTTTCTTTATCACATACCCAACCAAGAGGATAAGTCTTTGGATGTGGTATAGTTTCAACACCCATCTTTTTGACAAGTGATTCGGATATCAAGTTTACTTGGGAACTCGGATCAAATAATGTATCTATCTTAGTGTGTTTAGATACAACTCTTATATGAAACAATTCATTCATATTGCGTTCATCATCATGAGATTCATTATTGGAATTTGAACTCGCATGATGATAATCTTTACCTTGTACTCCAACTGTTGTGATCTATCTTTCGTCTCCTAAATCAGAACCAATATCTTGTTGCACTGTAGCAACGGTCTTTCTCTTACCCTTTCCACTGAATTGCTTCGGTCTCTTCTCTGGATGTAGTTTCCAACAATGTTCATCATTGTGACCACTTTTCTTGCAATGAGTGCAATATGGATTTCCATCTTCTCTCTTTACAGTGGCAGTCTTCTTATCCTTCCTTTTAAAATTATTGAACATGCTTTCCCATGTTCTCAAGGTGAGTGGCTTGCACACAAACTTCGTCAAGATTGGTGGGGTTAAACAATAGCAAAGTATGCCGAATATAACTATGAAGTGATCCAATATACTTCATTAAAGTTATATACGAATCCAAAGGAATGTTTAATGCAAGATCTTTCTTCCTAAATTCTTTCATGAAACTTTGTACAGTTTGACCTTTACTTTGTCTTAAATTTTTCCATTCCATCATTGCTTTATTTAAATAATCCAATGGATAAAATTTCTTTCTTATTGATGATTTAAATTCTGACCATGAGAAAAGAAGATTATCACACTTACTTTTGTCCTGAAGTTTTCTCTCCCACCATACGAGAGCGGTTCCTTCCAACCAAAGAGAATCCAGTTGCACTTTAACTTCCTCTTCATCAATCTCTTGAACATGACAGTATACTTCAACATGTCAGATCCAAATATCTAGATTTTAAGGATTAGCATATCCATTAAACATAGTTAAAGAAAATTTTACATTAAGATTTAATAATGGTTTCTTAAGAGAAGCTTTATGGCTAGAATGATGAGAATGATGAGAATGCTCAGAGGAAGAAGAGCTAGAACTTGATGGTGAAGATGGAGGCTCAGGAAGGTCTCCTCCAGCCCCTTGATTTACCGAAGCATTATCATTAACTTGTTCTTTCTTTTTGTTCCCTTTATTTTTCATCCTCTTCTCGTAGTCTCCATACATTCGCTCAACCATTTAAGAAATGTGATAGAAGACCATATGAAATTTTTTCTCCTCTTCATCGCACTTGTCCTCTTCTACCATTTTATTCCTTCGATATGCGCATCCAACTTAGGGATTGAAAGTATTAATATTTCCTTCACCCTACTTATGCTTGGCCCTAGTAAGAATTCACACTCAAAAATTCAAGTCAAAGATGACTGCTCTGATACCAACATGATCCAGGATCTTTTCATCGAAGTGACTTATAAAGAATTGTATTAAATGAACATCAATTAAAGTGCACCATTGAAGAAGGAAAAACTCAATAAGGAAGACACATAAGCATCAAATATAAACACAAAAACTTAATAACAGAGTTTATCCCTGGTGGACTATGTCTCTAGGTCCTTCTCTAAAATGGGTAGGCCTTTTTATTAACTCAACAAAAGAATTTGCCAAAATACATAAGTACACCTCATTTTGTAATTAAGCTACAGAAGCTTTGCTTACATCAGAAAATAGACAACACCATTGAATTCATGTCATTGAATGACCCAAAAATGACCATCTCCATGCCTCAATATGACTCTGGCACTCCCAGGCCCTTGATAAATCTTGTCTCGACTTTCGTGCCTACTCCTTGCATTTAATTCTTTGTACTGTGTCTCAGTTTTTGTGCTCGATTGTACCATCGTGCACTCTTCTTTCTTCGTCCATGGGGAGACTCAGCTTAGAAGGAAAAAGTGGGGTGGACTACACAACATAGTCTGTTCGCTCAACGGTGGCGGATGCTATTGTTAAGGCGTTACATGGAGGGAGGTCCTAGGGTCGAGCCCACGGGCATCCCCTTTTGGGTTATATTTTCAACAATGCATATATATATAGTTTAGAACTTTTCCAAGTTTGGAGAGCATTTGTATTTGTCGGAGTTTACGATTTGGGTCACCAGATTTGGCAAGACCACTTTTTTTTATTTTTGAAATTCGGTTTTCGGGCCCTCATTGGGAATTTTCCCACTACCATGTGGTAGCCCAGTATTGGGCCATGTGCCAACCAACCAGTGGGCCATGCTAACCACTTGCACAGTCACATTCCACATCACCTGCCACATCATCCTACCCTGTCAACCTGCCATGTCACCATACGGTCTACCACGTGGTTGTACAGACTACCACGTCATGCTTTTTTATTGATCCATGGATTGACCCGAAAATGCCAAAACTTAGTGACACGTGGAAGCCTTTGGTGTTGCCACATCACCAAGATAATGTCATTCTCACGTTAGCATGACATGTTTCACCATGTGCATATTCCATGTACACTGTACGAATGTTGACGTCATCTGTATTGATGTTGACGTCAGCAGTACAGATGTTGACTGGGCTAGGTTGACCAAAACGTTCACCGTGAATATCTTTTGATTTTTAATCCCATTTGATGATCCATTTACGTCATTGGAAATATTGTGACACCCTCTTCGTGATGATTCCAATTCGCTAAGTTTTGAGGAATTTGAAGTTTTTACCTTTCTCTGTCTGTTGAGGCCATTCTGAGCTTCCTAAGTTGCTTCTGCGAATTTTGGGTTGTCCTTAGTCTTCTCTGGATCCTTTTTGGATCACCAAGCAAGATGCAGAAGGAAATGTACATAAGCACAAGAAAAGGTTAGTTGCAAGAGGCTTTGCACAACAATGTGGAATTGATTACAATGAAACATTTGCACCAGTTGCATGCATGGACAGAATCATAACCATGTTAGTTATTGTCGCATAGTACAAATGGCCAGTTTATTAGATGGATGTAAATTCAACATTATTGAATGGAAACTTAGAAGAAGTATATGTGGAAAAACCACAAGGTTATGAGGTTTCGTGACATGAAAAAAAAGTATACAGATTGAAGAAAGCAATGTATGGTTTAAAACAAGCTCTGAGAGATTGGTACAATTGCATACATTCCTACCTCACATAGAATAGATTTCAGAGAAGCGAAAATGAGCCAACACTGTACATAAAATAAAATTAGTAAGGTAATTTGTTAATTGTTTTTTTATATGTGGATGATTTGATATTTACAGATGATTTTGGCATAGAAGAATTCAAGACAATCATGAATGATGAATTTCAAATGATTGATTTGGGGCTTATGAGATATTTTCTGGGAATAGAAGTGCACCAGTCCAAAACTGATATATTTATCTCACAGTCCAAGTATGCTCATGAAATATTGAAAATATTCAATATGGTGAATTCAAAAGCAACACCAACACATGTCATAACATGATTGAAGTTAATAAAGGAAGATAAAGGGTCCAAGGTGGATCCCACGCTGTTTAAAAGACTAGTAGGTAATCTTATGTATCTAATAGTGACAAGACCTGACATTATGTATGTAGTGAGCCTAATTTCAAGATTCATGGAAACACCAAAAGAATTACATTAGAAGGCAGGAAAGGGAATCCTGAGATATGTGAATGGAACAAAAGATTTTGGCATCATGTAGTCCACTTCAGAAGACTTCAGACTCAGTGGATACACTCATAGTGATTGTGGAGGAAACATCAATGACAAGAAAAGTGCCTCTAGATACACATTTCATTTTGGAACATGTATGTTATCATGGGCATCAAGGAAGCAACACATAGTGACACTTTCTTTAGCAGAAGCAGAGTACGTTGCAGCTACAAGCGCAACTTTTCAAGAAGTATGGATGAGAAGGATGTTAAAATATTCATTGCATGAACAACATGAACTAAGAACAGTATTCTATGACAACAATTCAGCCATCATGTTATCAAAGAATCATGTGTTTCACAATAAAACCAATCACATTGATACAAGGTATCATTTTATTAGAGAATTGGTGAATACAAAGGATATCTGTTTATAATTTTGTAGGTCAAAAGAAAAAAATTGCAGACATTTTTACAAAGGCTTTATAAAGAGATGCATTTCAACATCTGTGTAGTAATATGGGGGTCCTCGCAGTAATAGATGAGTTACAGTAAAATGTAAACAAATTTTTTTGATGTAATTTTCTTTTGTAATCCCACCTACTTACTATTAAGGGGGAGTGTTGGAAATTCTAATTACAAGTCATTGAGATCTTCACATATCCATTGTTTTCTTCATCAGTCAACTTGTTAGTCAACTGAAATGTCATTCAGACAATCTGATAGTCTATAAGTGCAAAGTCACACATTTAATCAAAATTCAGTCGGCAAGAAAGAAGTTATAAATGGAGCCGATTTCTATCTCCTTGAGCTCCGGTAAGTGGTTGAAGAGTCAGTTGAATTACTGACAGTCTTTAATGTTGAGTAGGTATTAGCTTCTCTATGAAGTCTCATTCAGTGTCTATATAAGTTTGAGTCTCTTAGTTAGTCGATGATGCTGAAGAGAAGCAATTGATGTGTATAGAAGAAGCAGAGAGGTAGAGAGAACCATCAACAATTGAAGTATTGACAAAAGAAGTCAATACAACATCAAAGTTCATCTCTGTCATTGTATTTTGTGTTGGCACACAGCATCAAAGTTCATTAATATCAATATTTTTGTGTATTGACAAAGTTTATGTCTTATTTCTGAGTTTATGTGTTAAGCATAGCGCTAGGTTATTCTGTATTCATAAATCATTCCATTAAGTGTGTGTATTCACAGTACACAACAATATGAGTAGTCTGTGTACTATGTTGTGGTCTTGAGAACTTTGTTGCGTAGAATGTTTGGTGAGCAATATTTAAAACTACATTACGAAGAGTAGACTGCACGCATTGTTGGTCCAACAGATCTTCCCTTCAATAATGAAACTTCATGAAAAATTACAAACTTTGGGTAGTTTAATCCTTCAATCCCATGTCACCTAGAATATATTAGGGAATGGATGAAGGTAAAAGAAAATGGAAACACTAAATAAAACCATGGATAACCAACCAGATAGAGAAATAAGCAAAAAATTGGAATAAAAAATGATATCTTAACTCCACAACTATGATGGTAATTTATATTTTCATGAACAAGTAGTGACATCTATCTATTAGGACCAAAATTTATATTTATTCCAAGTTGGTTTATTCAGTTTTTATTTTAAGGATAGGGATATATGTTCTTGATATTCAATATTGTTATCCAATCCTTAAAAAATGCATGCGCACCCATAACATTTAAAAGTGAGAAGTGTATATTTGTTGGTTATTCTGAAGATGTCAAAGGTTATAGACTTCTTCAACCACATTGTAATGAAATTTTTATTAGAAGAGATGTTAAATTTGATGAAAACCTTCTTCGGCCTGCAAGCCATCTTCGACAGTTGTGCCTTCTTTTGTTCCTATTCTGGATTCTTCTTCAGATGATGAAAGTGAGGATGAAAATCCACCTCTACCTGCTGACATTCCTCTAGATGAGTCCTTTGAACCTGAACAAGCACCAGTTCCACCGCTTCATAGATGGGTCCGTTCAACATGAGAAGCAGCTGGTGATATTGTCGGTGATCCTTCAGATCAGTGTCGGACACGTTCACAGTTCCAGTGAACCTCTTCTCTTTTGGCTCAAGTTTCAAAAACTCATGATCCAGAGACATTTACAGAAGCTTCAGGTCATCCAGATTGGGATACAACAATGAATGAAGAGTATCGTTCTTTAATGGAAAATGATACTTGGGATCTTATACCTCTTCCAAAAGGAAGAAAACTTGTTAGATGCAAATGGTTATACCGAACTAAGTAAGCATCAGATGGAAGTGTTGAAAGACACAAGGCTCGATTAGTTGCCAAAGGATTTTCCCAAGTTGAAGGCATTGACTATAATGAAACCTTTGCCCCTGCAGCCAAAATGAATTCCATCTGCCTTGTTCTTTCCCTTGCCATCTCACATAAATGGGAGGTACATCAGATAAATGTTAAATCTGCCTTCTTGCATGGAGATTTGAAAGAAGAAATCTACATGGAACAACCTCCTGGTTATGTCCAGAATGACTCTAGCCTTGTTTCTCTCCTCAAGAAATCTCTTTATGGCCTCAAGCAAGCTCCCTGAGCTTGGTATGCCAAAATGGATAGCTTTCTTATTGCCACTAGATTCTCTAGATGCCATTCTGATCCTAATGTCTATACCAAGAAAGTAGGAAGCCATCTCATAATCCTTGTCCTTTATGTTGATGACCTTATCCTTACTGGTAGCGACTCAAAACTTTTAAACCATGTGAAAACCAACCTTAGGAAGAAATTTGAAATGACAGACTTAGGCTTTTTGCACTATTTTCTTGACCTCCAAGTTTTGCAAACCAATGAAGGAATTTTTCTTTCTTAGTCTAAGTATGCTTGTGACCTTCTTCGTCGCTTTCACATGGATGATTCTAAACCAACCCCTTCTCCCTTCCAGTCTGGAGTCAAGCTTTCTACCACATGTACTTCTCCTGAAGTTGATGCCACCCTGTATCGTCAGTTATTTGGTAGCCTCTTATACTTGACTCATACCCGTCCTAATCTTTCCTTTTCTATTCATCTTGCTGTCCGATATATGCAAACACCCCATGAAAGCCATTGGAAAGTAACTAAAAGGATACTTCGCTATGTTCGTGGTACAGTTCAGTTTGGGATACATTATAGTTCAGGGGGGACTCCCTTATTGGTTGGTTTCACTGATTGAGATTGGGCTGGCGACCCCGTTGATCGGAAGTCTACTACAAGTTATGTTTTCAGCCTTGGTTCAGGACCTGTCACTTGGGCATGTAAGAAACAACAAGCTATTCCACTTTCTTCAGCAGAAGCAAAGTATCGAGCAGCGGTAAATGCAAGTCAAGAAGCCCTGTGGCTTCGACAGATCCTTTCAGAGTTTGGATTCTAGCACTAGCATCTGACCATCCTTTGGTGTGACAATCAAAGTGCCATCAAGCTCGCCAAAGACCTAGTTCAACATCAACATAGAAAACACATTGAGCTACACATGCACTTCATCAGAAAGCTCATTCATGATCAAGTTATTGAAGTTCTCTTTTGCCATATAAAAGATCAAGTTGCAGACATTTTCACAAAGTCTCTCACAGAAGCAAAGCTTTCCAAACTTTGATCTATGTTAGGAGTTCAGGAAGTTGTCATTAAGGGGGGATAGGCTCTAATGCATCCTTCCTTCTCCTATTGTGTCATTATTGTAAATCCTTCAATCCTATCCCAAGTTGTTCTTAAGGGGGGATGTTAGGATATTTAGACACTTAGGAGTTAGTTAAGATCTACTTGGTCTAATATGTCGTTAGGTAAAAGTGTGTTTCTTTAGTATGCATTTGTATTTAGGAAATCCTATTGTCACGATATGTTTCCAACATAGAGTGATCCAACGGTTCATACTCTCCTCAATCTTAACGACCATTGATCCATGGCTTAACACCCGATTGGTCCATGATCTCTATTTAAAGAGCATGGAGGGTCATTTGTTGATGATCGATTGTGAGAAACTCTCTTGTAAATCTCTCTGTAATCTTTTTCTTTGCATTAATAAACTGCTCCAAGTGGTCGCGTTGGCTGGGGCCGTGGATGTTTCCCCATAGGGTCTTTACCACGTGAAAACATCGGTGTGTTGATCTTTGATCTGGTTATGTGAGTGGTTACTAAAGGTGTTCATCCTCTGTTGGAATACCTGTGTTGTCAAACAAATTTCAAAGAAGTTATACCTAGAAATTATTGACTAGAGGTAGATTAAAATGCATTATAGAGATCACATATTCTTGATGGGTCATAAAATACAACCTAGAGAAAACCAAAATAAGAATATGAAAACCATGAAGTAGTAGATAGACCAGAAATGAGGAACAAGAAAAATGCAAACTATTGGATCATTTTGTCATTGATGCCAATGGTTTGATTATTTGGGAGATTGTTGGATCATGTGTCATTGATGCCAATGGTTGGATTATTTTGATGTCAAAGGATTGATGTCAAGTAATTGATTAATAATCTTGATTGATTGATGATTGATGAACGATGTATATATGTATTATCCTTGATGAGAATGATAGATTTCAAGTGGAAACCAATCGATGAAGATGGATCAAGATGCATAGATGAATATGGATCAATGAGTTGTCATTGATACATGATGAAGATGGATTCTTTGATATATTATGCATATTTTGATGACTCATTAGTGTCTTATCATGATTGATAAGGTGCACAAATGGATGAACTCCAAAGTGGTCCCCTTATGGTGAAATCCCTCATGGGAAGACGTTTGCGGATTGAGTTATCCTAGAGGAATGGTTGGAGGACCCGTACTTGTATGTGGAATAATGAGATAAATATCAATAAAGTTGTTGGTGACACTATCCTAGATGGATAGTGCTTGTCATTCGATTTCCAGTGGTGTGTGGGATGTCACATAAATCCTCACAGTTTGAGAGTTATGGCCTTGTGAAGTTGGAAAAACCCCATATGAAGGCTTGAAGCCCCCAAGGTCAAAGAAGTCAAAGTGACCTACAAGAAGAAATCATTATTTAAATGATAAAGTAAAGTGACAAAGTCAAGGTAGATTATTTAAATAGTAAAGAGGAGTGACAAAATCAAGAAGGAATATTTAAATGATAAAGTATTGGAGAACTTTCTATTTATGGAAAGTGGTTAACCCTAAAATAAGGAAAATAGGTTAACTGACCAAATGGGTTAAGTGACCTAAAGATGGGTTAAGTGACCTAGAGGATGAAAGTATAAATAATATAGCTATGGACTCTTGCAACATATCCTTTGTGGAGTATCAATGGAGAGCTTCTTGTGAGAATATATTTTGGAGTATTGATGGAGAGATTCTTATGAGAGCATATTTGGTGTGGATCTCTTGAGAATAATTGAATATCTATTATGAGAAAGAGAGCATGAGGAATATCTCATGGACACATCAAAGTTTCGGCAATCTCAGAGATATTGACGACAAAAGTCTCGGAGTTTCATAAACCCTAGTTTCTGAGGTGTACGCGGGCTGTAATGGGCCAGGGCGTGTACATACGCGGGTTGTATGAGGACATGGCACGTACAGTGGATAAAATCATGAAGACTTGTGTTTCAGATGATGACTGGCTATTGAAGACCGTGGAAGTTTCTAGATATGCATTCTATGGGCTCAAATATATAACTGAGACACTGGTATGGTTTCATTATTATCTTGATGGATAGTATTGTTTGTTGTGTTGTGAATGCTTAGGGAATTCTTGGTATGGATTTTGTATGCTGGTTGATGGAGTGAGCAATACTCTTGTGATTCAGTGGTGACATGATTACTATGGTATACTAGTTGCATATACATGATTGAGTCAACATTCATATTGATTGGTTGTGGAGCATGAGTAAACTATTGAAGAGATTGGATATGATTGGATGGTGGTCAGTATGGAACATAAGACACATAAAAGAAAGATAAATTGGTTGTAGAGGACCTGAGTTGGTATTGATGGAAAAACCCTAAGAATCTCAAAATGTATACACAATTTTTTGTATACACTGGCCGCATGTATACGCGAGCTGTAGTGAACCAGGTCACGTACACATGCAAGCTACACTATTGATAGGTCACGTACCTGTTGACAGATGTATATCTGTTGAGGATTTTTGCCTCATCTTAGTTGATACTGAGAATGTAAGATGAGTCTTACATATAGATTTGGTGCTCTTGTAGAGTTGTACTCTATTCAGTTGTTGCTGAAAAACCCCCAGATTGTTGTCCATAATAAAAAGAAAAATTGTACACACATCTTGTGTTCTTTGTGTTCCTTGTGGTGATGACTTGTTGATGATATATTTTTTATATATGTTGCTGATATATGTTCACACCTAAATAGTTATAAATGACATCAATGGGTAATGAGTAAATGTTGAATGTTAACTAAGGACTTATGTGTAAGAGGAAAGTTTTGGGAAAAAGAGCCCCACACTCATTCAACCCCCCTCTAAGTGTGGTAGGTGTGTCCAACACAAACTTTGAGGAAGAAACCCATTAAATACACACCTCATACCAGAATAAAAAAAAAATCAACGAAGAAACAAATTAATCTTATGTGCATCCCTAACACCATGAAAATTAAATGGACTTATCGATCCGCGACGATGGAATGGACACCAAACTTCAATGCATGGTCCCACCCTAGGGTGAGAGTTAGACTTATTGGGAGGACAAAAGAAAAATTGAGGTTGCAATGACACCCATGCATCTATCATCACTGTGGCATGTGACAACAAGACTCGCTAGTGTTATTGTCTATCTTATCCTACCCCTCCATATGTTATCCCAACGATACAAATTTTCTATCAAATCCTTAAAATACACAGGTCTACATGGCATCGACCATGAACTCCACGTTGATAACTGTCCACAACACGGTAAGAGAATGAACCAATGGGTATATTGTTTCAAATTGGAAACACTGCAACAAGATTTAATCAAATTGCTAGAGGGTTTTAAAACAGATAATGCACTCATTGATGGTGATTTCATGTTAGAGACAAAGCAATTTAGAATGGTAATAATAACATATTTAAGTGAGAGAACCATGAGTCACATGTATAATGGTAAAAATCACTCTAAACTTTAAATTGGTTATTCCTTGACTAGAAAAAAATTATCGAGTGTAGCTAAATTAAAATGCATTATAGATATCACATATTCCCAATATTAGTTAATCTTTAGAGCTACACAATAACAAATGACAAACGATTAGAATTCAAACCCTTATATAAAATTAGCTACATGACGGGTTATAAAAGACAACTTACCATTACATGAGTTAATCATTGAATGAAAAATCATAGACTTATTCCATCATACCTTATTTTGCATGCCTTGACTATCCTTCCACAAAGAAGGTTACTGTTACTTCTCACCTATGTCGATGCTTCTAGCATAACGTTGAAGAATCTCTTCCAAAATGCGAAGAAACAACGATGGATCATAGCGAAAAGAAAAATATGAAGCCAAAAAACACTAATCAACAGACACAAAAAAAACTAGGAACAAGCAAAATGTAGAATAAAAATACGAGATAGGAAAAAACCCATCAAATGGACACCTCACACCAGAATAAAAAATCGTTCATGAAGAAACCCATTAATGTGATGCCCAATCTGTTTGTATATCCCTTACTTAATGGGAGATGACCAAACATCATATGGGAAGGGTGCCATAATGGGATAGGAAGAAACTCGTTAAATGGACAACTAGTGCCAGAATAAAGGCCTTGCCAAGAAGAAACCCATTAATCTGATGCTCGATCTCTTTGTATATCCCTTACTTGATGTGATTTCATGACATTAAATTAACATCTTGCCAATGGATGAATAAATGGTTGTCATCAAGAATCATACAACTGAGAAATTAAATGGACTTCTGGGGCCGTGACCACCAATCAACACCATCCTTCAATATAGGCCGCCACATGGCCGATAATGCCCCAAAGTTCAGGGCCCATAAAATTCAAGAAAAATGAACAT
>ML783183.1:673743-720717 GCA_009831015.1 Picea engelmannii
TAAAGATTTAAGACTAATAAATAAATATAAATTAATTATTATCTAAATAAAGAAAAAAGGAAACCATTAATAAAATAATAAAATAAAATAAAGATTAGAAAACCATCTTAATGATGAAGTCGATCCAATGGATACTATGTTTGAAGTGAAGCTAATCAGTAATAGGCTTTCAAGAGTGACTCACTGTATAACCATTTTCACAATGAAATATTAAGATTTTTATCAAATTTTAAGGTTTTTTTATTTTAGATTGGTAAATGTAGGATTTTGATAAACAAGAAATTTGAAATTTGGTAACCAATTTGAAATAATAATAACAATTATTTAAAAGTTGAAATAATAATAACAATTATTTAAAAGTTTTGTAAAGTTTTAAAGAAAGTTTAATTATTTATTGAATTAAGATCTTATAAATTTAATTTACAATATTATAAATATAAATATAAAAGAAATGAAAATTTAATTGATAATATTATAAATGTATGTAAGAAAATGAACTTGAACCAAAAATACCAAAAATACCAAGGGGGGAAATTTTTTTATTCTGAAATAAAAAGAAAAGTTTAATTATTCCTTAATTGAAATCTTATAAATTTAATTCATAATATTATAAATATAAAGAAAATATAAATTTAATTGATAATACTATATAAAAAGAAAAGTTTAATTATTTCTTAATTGAGATCTTATAACTTTAATTCATAATACTATAAATATAAATAAAATATAAATTTAATTGATAATACTATATAAATGTATGCAACAAAATGAAATTTGAAAAAAAAATACCAAAAAGGGGAAGACTTTTTTTTTTAAATAAAACGGATTCTTCAATCATCAGAAACTCGATTTATTGGAAAAAAATAACCATTATATAAAATAACATTAATAAGAGGTTGCGAGAAAAAAATTCGTATAACCCTGAAAACAGGGGTTTTTACTTTTAAAATAGAGGAATAAAGGAGCTGTTTGTATATAGCAATTTGTCATTTACTTCCAATTTGATTTAGCGAACAAAACTTTCCTTGCTTTCAGTTCTATGTACACGAGGATTGAGTGATTGTTGTTAACTAATAATTAAGAAGTAAAACAAAGTCTAACACAGTTTTTTAAATTTTCCAAAAACAAAATCCATAAATTTTAGGTCTTTATACATCTAATGATAGATTTCATTATATTTATTTTATTTAATTTATTTAAAGAATTGATTAGACTTTTTATTTAATGATAGATTTCATTATATTTATTTAATTTAATTTATTTTATTTATTTAAAAAATTGATTAGACCCTTTTTTGCATTTACCAAGACCGTAAATCTATATGTAATCATTTGCTTAGAGCAGCACAAACCCTCAACCCTGAAGTTATTTATTCCTCCTCGAGCTTGGGCGAAGCTAAAATAAAATGCCAAAAGAGTGAATATTTGGTTGTTGAAATAATGAAACTCCATGCAAAATTACCAACTTTGAGCAGTTTAATTCTTCAAGCCCGTTTCACCTGGAGTATATTAGGGATTGGATGAAGGTAAAAGAAAATGTCAAAACTAAATAACACCACGGATAATCAAGTAGACGTATATATAAGTGAAAAATTGGAATGAACAATGATATCTTAACTCTTCAACTATGACGACGATAATTTATCTCTTCGTGAACAAGTAGTGACATCTATCTATTACAAGTAGGATCAAAAGTTTCATCTATTACAAGTTGGTTTATTCACCCGTTATTTTAAAGGTAGGGATATATGTTCTTGATATTTCAATATTACTATCTAATCCTTAAAAATGCATGTGCACCCATAAAATTTAATTTCAAAGCAACTATACCTAAAAATAATTTATTGGAGGTAGATTAAAATGCGTTATAGAGATCACATTTTTTCGATGGGTTATAAAATACAACTTAGAGAAAACCAAAATAAGAAAGAAAACCAAAATAAGAAGATGAAAACCATGAAGCAGTAGAGAGACCAGAAACCAAGAACAAGAAAAATGCAAACTTCCGGGAAGAAACCCATTAAATAGACACCTTATGCCAGAATAAAAAATGAGCCACGAAAAAAAAAAGTAATCCAATGTGCATCCCTAACGTCAGGAAAATTAAATGGACTTCTCGGGCACGATGATGGAATGGAAACCAACCTTTAATGCATGGTGCCACCCTAGGGTATGAATTAGCCTTATTGGAACGACACCTAAAACATCGAGGTTGCAATGACACACATGCTTCTGTCCTCACCGAGGCATGTCACAACTGGGGTCACTAGTGTTATTGTCTATCTTATCCTACCAATCCATGTGTTATCCCAATGATACAAATTTGACATCCAATCCTTAAAGGACACAATTCTACATGGCATCGACACCAAATTGCACATTGCTATCTGTCCACAAAATAGTTAGAGAATAGACCAATGGGTATATTTTTTCGAAGTGGAAACAACACAACAAGCTTTAATCAAATTGCTAGAGGGTTTTAAAAATATGTGCTCATTGATGGTGATTTCATGTTAGAGACAAAACAATTCATAATGGTAACAATAGCATATTTAACTGAGAGAACCACAAACCACAAGTCACATGTATATTGGTAAAAATCACTATAAAATTTAAATTGACTATTCCAACTAGAAAAAAATTATCGATTGTAGCTAAGTTAAAATGCATTATAGATATCACATATTCTCGGTATCAACTAATCTTCAGAGCTGTATAACAAAACAAAAAATAGGCAATTAGAATTCAAACCTTGATATAAACTCAATTACTCGACGAGTTATAAAAGAAAACTTACCATTACATGAGTTAATCATTGAATGACGAAGCATATACTTATTCCATCACACCTTATTATGCATGCCTTGACTACACAGAGAAGGCTATTGTTACTTCTCACTTATGTTTATGCTTCTGAGCATAACGTTGAAGAAGCTCTTCCAAACCGCAAACCAACAATGATGGCTCACGGCCAAAAGAAAAATAAGAAGTCAAAAACTCCAAAGCAATAAAGATATCAAAAACTAAGAACAAGAAAAATGAAGAATAAAAATACGGGATATGAAGAAAACCATCAAATGGACACCTCGCACCAGAATAAAAAATGGGCAAGGAAGAAACTCATTAATATGATGCCTGAATTGTTTGTATATCCCTTACTTAATGCGAGATGACCAAACATCATATGAGAGTATGCCAAAATGGGTTAGGAAGAAACTCATTAAATGGACACATTGTACGAAAATAAAGATCGTTCTAGGAAGAAACCCATTTATTCGATGCATGATCTTTTTGTATATCCCTTACTTAATGTGATTTGATGACATTAAATCAACATCCTTCCCATAGATAAGAAATCATTGCAAAAAAAAATCATACAACTGACAAATTAAATGGAATTTTCGAGCAGCGACCACATATCGGACACCATCCTTCAATATAGATCGCCATCCGGCCAATAATGCTCCAAATTTGAGGGCCAATAAAATTAAAAAAAATGTAATTTTAATTGAAATAAATATTATTTTCCCTATATTACTATGTTTAACATTCCAAAAATTTTAATCAAACTACCTATTAATAAAAGGTCCACTGAACATATAAACCATGATATAGTCTCACCTCCCCTAAAGCACTGATTAATAATTAATAAAAATAAATTAATTATTATTGAAAAAAAAACTATTAATAAAATAAAATAAATGTTTAAGACTAATAATTAATAAATGTAAATTAATTATTATATAACATATGAACTATCATATAGTCTCACCTCCCCTCGTCGTATAATATCACCTCCCCTAAGGCAGGACTAATAATCAATAAAATTTATTAAAAAAGAAAACCATTAATAAAATAAAATAAAAACAGAACTAATAATTAATAAAATAAACTAATTAGTATAAAAAAACAAAACCATTAATATAATAAAATAAAAGATTTGAGATTAATAATTAATAAATTAATAAATATAAATTAATTATTATCTAAACAGAAGAAAAAGGGAATTATTAATAAAATAAAAGAAAGGTTAGAAAACCATCTTAATGATGAAGTCGAGACAATGGTAGGTTTGAAGTCAAGCTCATCAAGAATAGATTTTTAAGAGTGACTCACTATAACCATTTTCACAATGAAATATTAAGGGTTTTCTCAAATTTTAAGGTTTTTGAGTTTAGATTGATTTGATTTGGTATATGTAGGATTAGAAAACCATTTTAATGATGAAGTAGAGACAATGGATACTAAGTTTGAATAGGTTTTTAAGAGTGATTCACTATATAACCATTTTTACAATTAAATATTAAAAGTTTTCTCAAATTTTAAGACTTCTAAATTAAAGTTTAGATTAATTTGATTTGGTAAATGTAGAATTTATCACACAAACAAGAAATTTGGTAAACAATTTGAAATAATAACAATTATTTAAAAGTTTTGTGAAGTTTATAAATTTAATTCATAATACTAAATATAAAGAAAATGAAAATTTAATTGATAATACTATAAATGTATGCAAGAAAGGGAAATTTGAACAAAAAATATCAAGGAGAAAGAATTCTTTTATTGTATATTAAAAAATAAAAGTTCAATTATTCCTTGAATTGAGATCTTATAAATTTAATTCACAATATAAATATAAATTTAATTCATAATATAAATATAAATATAGAAGAAATAAAAATTTAATTGATAATGCTAGAAATGTAGGCAAGAAAGTGAAATGTGAACAAAAAAAATACCAAAAGGGAAAGAATTTTTTTATTCTGTAATAAAAAGATTCTGCATTCATCAGAAACTCTATTTATTGGAAAAAATAACCATTATATAAAATAACATTAATAAGAGGTTGCATAACAAAAATTCGTATAACCCTGAAAACAGGTGTTTTTACTTTTAAAATAGAGGAATAAAGGAGTAGTTGGTATATAGCCTCGTCTTTCTCGATTAGATAAGAGGAGGATATCCTACACGATCGTTCATGTCTTCGTATCCATCGCACACATTTATTAATATAATTAAATTTTGCGTTTACTACTCTCTTTGCTTCCATCAACTACTCGACATCTTCTACAGAGCTGGGCTTGGGCTTGTTATTAATAATTCAAAGTTCCAGCTGAGGCGGACTTCATACTTGATTGTTCACGTCTTTGTCTATTGATATAATTGTATTTTGCATTTCGTACTCTCTTCGCATACCTCACTATCCAATCAATTCCCTCGGCATCTGGCTTGTATTATAAGTCAAACTTATTAATCGCTTCTTAATTTTTAATATTTTATTATATTAAGGTTGATAAATAAGGAATATAAATATAAAATTAAAGTTTCGTTTATATTAATCCGCTTTAAACAATGACATTTTGGATTTTGTGCGCCTGGTTGTTATTTTTCATTATGTTCTCTGTGGGCTAGATTTGACACCCTACTTTTCTATTGCCATTGCTTCAAAGGCACTTCATTTCTCAAGATATATCGAGTCCAAACCTAAGGAATCCACCATCGATGTGACCAGCGGACGTTAGATTAAAAACTAATAGTGATGGAAAACATGCTATGAATGGAATCCATCATCAATATGAATATGACTAGTGAACATATATGCAAAAATTAATATTACGGTTAAGCTAAGCAACAAATTGGTGTAAAAGACTCCTTCTGCCCAGCAATTTTGATTGATAAAATCTATCGTGTGGAGTCATTCAATCAATACCCCTAACTGTCACTAAGATGGTTCACTGAGTTATTTTGTAATAATGTCTAAAACATATTTTAGAAAAAAGAATAGAATCTTAATCTTTGATCATTTAAATGGATTTAGATTTAATTTACTCTAAATTTATTTATGATAGATAAAACTCCAATTGGGAATTGGAGCAATTTTCAGAAATAAATTCCTGTCAGAAATAAATGCAACCTTATTCGCGCCATTGACAAGTCCTCGTACCTACGCTCGAATCTAAATTTTTACTGCTTCGAACACCATTGAAAGTGCTTTCATAGCAGTAAATCGCAGAATGAATTATTCACTAAAGTGCCCTCGTCATGACCGCGACAAGTTCATTTTAATTAATGAGAAGGAATGGCAGAGGAAGTAAACGTCCCCCATATTCGCCGAATACTACGGCGCCTTCTGACGCGAAAATAGCGATGTTTGCGTCAATATAGAAATGCCAAGACCTAAACCAACTATATATGTGATAATCCAGGAAAATACATGGAGAATTGTGCTGGATGCTGCAACTGAGGAGTCATGGACATTTGTATAGGAAGTTAAGATGAGATGAGATGGGACGGGCTCCTGGCTGTTATAGGAAATGCCTTCACCGGGGGGCTTGGACAATCGAGGAGGATTCTATTTTAATGGACTATATCAACGCTTATGGAGCAAGTCAATGGAGATCTATCGCCGAGAGAGCAGGTGATCAAATACTTACTTCATTTTCTACTTCGTAAATTTGGGTTTATAAATGAATTGGTTTAGCAGAGAGTTATAAACCTGGGTAATCTTCATGTTGGATATTTGTAGTTGCAATATTTTTATAAGCTGGCTAGGGTTGTGACATACAAATCCAGGTTTGTCGTACCATACATAATATTCATGTTTAACGGAGCCGATGTTAAATTCAATGCATTATTGTGCTTAGAGAAGGGACGTGTTCTACACAGTGAGGAGTGTACTATCGCCATATATTTTAGGTTAAAGATGAATCTATTGTAATTATGGATACATGATTGGTTGGTATACAAACTCAAGTTCAGGCCACTTGAATTTTTAGCGAAGAGGTTAACTGCAGGTTTGGAGCGCTCTGGGAAGAGCTGTAGATTACGGTGGGTGAATTATCTTCGTCCCGATATCAAGCGTGGAAACATTTCTCCTGAAGAAGAGGAGCTTATAATACGAATGCATCGTCTCCTTGGCAATCGGTAAATGCAAGATCCTTTGAATATGTTTTCAGCTAGATATATGAGAACCATCATTGAATTTTCAACTTTGATGAAATAACAAAGGCTTCGTTTAAATTAGGCTTTGAATTTTCAATTTTTATGGAACTACCAATGATTTAAAATTACCATAAAATTATCATAGCTTATAAAATAGAGATGAAAGTAATAATTTTTTTTATTTCTTCACAAAGGGTTTAGAGGATTTATGAGCTCATATGCAAAATTTATTCACTTCACAAAGGGTTTAGAGGATTTATGAGCTCATATGCAAAATTTATTCACTTGGGTTTAGAGAATTTATGTGCTCATATGAAAAATAGTAATGGAGAAGTTTAAATATGTATATTTAATTAATTTATTTATTAATTTTAAAAGTATCTTAATGTGTTTTAAATTATTTTTTAGGGTTTATTATGTTTTTGATATTTTTTTTTCCAATAGAAAAGTTCAAATATGTATATTTAATTTATTTATTATTAATTTTAGAGGTATTTTAATGTGTTTTAAATTATTTTTATAGGGTTCTAAGAATTTTTTAAGAATATTTTTGATATTTTTCGAAGTCATTACAACATATACTCATTATGAGTTTATCATATCATTTATGGGAATTGAGCTCCAATGGAACTAATAACAATCATTCCTCTCAATTATCTAAGCTAAATCTAATTAACAAAGATATTTTTGATATTATGATATGTTTTTAAATTTAACTATGTTTTAATTTATAATATATTTATAATAAAAAAATATTAATATTTTTAACATTATTATTTATTTATTTTATTTTTATTTTAATAAATTATATTATATAAATTGATGAAATATTACTATCTAATTAAATATTTAATGAGAATATTAATCTCTCCAAATTATTATTATATATATTTTCATATTTATATATACTTTTTCAAGATTTTGTATATGTTTTTATATTTATATATACTTTATCAAGATTTTGTATATATTTTTATATTTATATATATTTAATCAAGATTTTGTATATATTTTTACATTTATATATATTTTATAAGATTATCTGTAACCATGTTCTGGGTTTTTTCGGATTACCCTTAACCATTCATCATCTTTTCTTTGATTATCTGTAACTATGATCTCTCAAGTTGTTTTGACCACAAACCATCTTTTACATAATGGTTTTTAGATCACCACAAACTTTTGACATTAGGAAAGTATACAATAGCTTGGTACATAACTTATATAGACTTGTTTTCTATTACATGTGTGACTCACATTATAACTATGCACACCTTCGAACAAAAAAATATCAATATAACTACCTATTAATTCATAACTCAATCACACATTTCTCAATCATATTGGAGATTGTGTGAACCCTAAGGAATGGAAACGTACACCTCACTTCACTATAGCACCTTCATGCATTAACAACTCAGATTCCTTGAAACCAGTCGCACCAATTCATGCACCTCTTCTCTTTCCCATGTAGTTGTCTTACAAGTCTTCACAAATTCGGGATTATAACTTCAACACATAATGCATATGAAGGTGAATTGTCACGTAAGATATAGACAACAGATAAATAGAAATTGAAATAGGCAATCCCCTTAAGAATTTTCTTAGAGGCACATTCCAATGCCCCAGACAAACTTGACACTGCCAGAATAAGTTAACTCAACGCGCTCTATCTTCACCACGCGCAACAACCTCAATGGGGAATTGCACGCTCTAACTAACTCAAATATGAGGTGGGGGTTGCAGCAAGCCCCTAGCAAATGATTTCTATTCAAGTATTAAATCATGGCCTTCCCCCTTCATTGCCATTTGCGCCAGAATTCTCCCACCGACATGGGTCGCTGAGGATTTTTCCTTTGTTGTCTAGATCAAAACTGCGGCTCAATTACAAAACAGTAACAACAGTCGGCTTCTAACAGCGATAGAGATCAATTGTGGCTCTCTCTTTTGCAAATTTTTGCTCCTTCCTTTACAAAACTGTGGCTACAATACTCACCAATATATATATATATATATAGTGCGCGGGCACTACTCAACCAGTTTTCCACACGGGCTTCTCTACATTATTGTAGTGCTTTCGTTCTACGAAAATGCGTTGGATCAACATATGTTGAATCATTTATAGGTGTGTGCTTTTGTTCTAGCGAGTGCTCCTTCCCAAGGTTTTGAACCAACTCCAATCTAGGTCTTGTATTCACATGCATCCGTAGAGCTGTTACAAATGGTGAGGTCTTGTATTTACGTGCATCTATAGAGCTCTTACAAATGGTAAGGGGTTTCCTCCACGCTCAGAATTAATAGAATAAAAAAGTGGGATGAAGCTTTGCTTCCTCGGGCTCCTCAGCACAACTCTTTTACGGATCAATATGCAGATCGCAGATTTTACAGCAACAAACAGTCTTACTGTGCATGACAGTAGCGACGAGTTTCTCTTCCCCGCAAGCACACAAAATAATAAGTTCCTGAACACTCTACTCTCCACATGTTCCTATGCACTCTAGTGAGAGAGTCACGCCCAGACCTCATAGTGTGATATCATGATAAAATGGGAGAGGAGAGGAGAGTAGAGTGTTATCAGTTCTAACTTATTTCAAAGATAAGTGGAGAGGTTGAGAGAATATTTCAACCACACACCAAACTAAAATCTCATAAATCCAACTTTTTAACCACCTTTTAAGAATATGATCACACGACTCACTTAGAAATTTCCTCTAGTTCTCAATACATTAGTAAACATATTAGATAAATAGAAATTATATATTCCAACAACCTATTGTACTGTACTACTGTACTGTGTAGAGAATCGAAATTAATTTCTCTAATTGTCTCTTTCTTTTTCATAATTAGTCTCTAGAAATTGAGCACCAAATATACCATTTGTTTACTGTCCTATTGGGTCCATTTAATAGGGGTTAAGATATCTTTGATTCAATCCTAAACCTAATAATTATTTCTTTGAGGGTTGTTTGTGGCGTATTAAAAACACAGAAGCTCGTATTTCTTGCTGGTGTAATGGTTGGCTTTCTCTTTGAGTGTAGCTTGTGCTCGTTAAGTACCAGGATATCGTAGTTAAGATTAGAAAGATGTGTTCCATATTTGTATCGAAAAGAAAAAGGAGTTATCCACCTAATAGAAGGGTTGCGCTTATCAAAACTCAAGGCTCTCACGGAGTGGGGTCTAAAAATATTCACATGTTTTCCCAGCATCTCATAGAAAAACGCTCGTGGAGATTATTATTCGGAAGTGTCTTATTTGGAAACATTCTGAAATACAAGTATTTTCCATCGTTGATTATTGAGGAGTGGATCCGATTAGAGATTAAACCAATCAAAGGATGGTAGACACTCTGAAATGTTTAGTAAATTTGTCTCCAGTTCTTGGCATATGGGCTGCATGGAAAATTGGAAATGGTGAAATATTTCGGCTTCGTCTTGATCCTAGGGTAGGATGCCTTGCTAACTTTCTATGATTCCATGACTTGGTTCGTTATCTTTATGCTACTGGTTATTTTTTGCCTAAGAGATGTAAGCCTCGTCCATCCGTTTTTAGTCTTGGAAATCAGTTGAGGTTGTTAAACTTGGAAATAATGGAGTAAGTGTTAGTTGTAAGCGCTAGTTGTAAGCACCAGTTATAAGTTTCAGTTGTGAGAGTCAATTATAGGCGTGTTAAGAGTCAGTTCATAGCTGAGAGTCTATTTCTCTTTGGTTTGCATGTAACCGACTTGGTAGAGTCTTTTCCTATATAAGGATGTAATCTGTCTTCATTAAACAATATAGAAGTGAGCATAGCCTCACTGTGTTGTTTGTTTAGCATATTTTATCTTGGTATCAGAGCCACGGAAAGAGGACGTGGATAACGTGAGAAACCTTTGATCAAATAATCCATTTGGTGCATTCTTCCATTTACTAAAATTTGGTTAAAGAGTTTCGTTGGGTTGCGATCTTTGCTGAGTCGCATGCTTGCGTGAGTTCTGTGAGGTGGATCCCTGAGGGCTGTGTGGAGTTGACAATCGTGGAGTTGAAAATTGTGGTTCATGCGTGGGATTTTGAGTGAGGTAGCGTAAGCGTGGAGATCTGGTGCGGTGAGCGTGGAGTTTGAATTCGTATTTGAATGCGTGGAGATCTCGTGCATGAGTGGAAAGTACCTTTTTTTTTTGGTGAAGCTTAAGTTTCTGTTTTGTTTTTAATAACATGGAATTATTAAATCGTGAAGTTTGCATATAGTTTGCATGCGCTGGTAGAAGTCCGATCCATTCTCAAAAGAATTTGCATGAGCTTTGCATGCTTATAATTTGTATGCATGCATGGAGTTTTTGGAAGAGCAAATCATGAGTTTTTAAATGAGTATCGTGAGTTTTTTTAGAAATTTAATAAATATAAGGTAGATAATTACAAGTGGATATTTTTGAGTTATAAACTCTTTATTAAAGTGGATATGTGTGCATGGCATAATTTTTTATGCATATTTCTAATTTTTTTGTTAAAATGGTGGATACTTTTTATTAAGAGAGGTAGAGATGGATCAATGGATTTGAAGGTAGACTGGCGCACTGCTCAACACTTGACCAAAGTTTGATATTCTTCGTAGTACAAAGATTCATTAACAACGATGGCGAATCCGCTGGCAGAGACCTACCTCAATAAAGCCAACAAGTTAGATGGCTTGAACTTCATTAACTGAAAATTCAAGATGTAGACGCTCATGGAACATTGTGAAGGGAACTGAACTAAAACCTAATGCGGCTATAGGTCTAATAGCAACACAAATCCGAGATTGGGAGAAGCGCGAAAACAATGCAAAAGTATTGTTGTGAATGTCTGTTAAAGATAGCGTAATTCCACATATTAGAGAAGCTACAACTTCTGTTGCAACATGGACAATGCTTAAAGCATTGTATGAAACTAGCAACACAAATCACATTTTGTTCCTAAAAACTAAATTGCTAGGCATTAAGATGGATGAAAATGAATCTGTTAGTTCATTTTTTGGGTCGTATTAAAGAGGTGAAAAGCAAGCTAATAAATATAGGGGAAACTGTTTCCAACACTGATCTGGTCACTATTATCTTAAATGGTATGCTAGAAGATTATCATATGTTCATAATAGGTCTCGCAACAAGTGAGAAACCTCCTAAGTTTGAAGAACTAACAGGTCTTTTGCTGCAAGGGGAAGAGAGGCATGGAAATCTGAAGCCTCCGAGTAAAGATTTGTCACTATGGTCAAATAATAGATCTGTGAGAGGGAGATTAGGAGTAGGAGGCAGAAGAGGCAGTTCATGGCAGAGAGGTGGTTCATGGTAGAGAGGTAGTTCATCGCAGAGAAGACAACCTCCAAATCAAGGTATGCAATATGATAAGAATGAGTTAAAGAGTTGTTTTTATTCTGGTCGACCTGGACATATTTTTAAAGGCTGTCATAAGAAGAAAAGTGATGACGCTAGGAATAAACCAAGAACACATTTAGGTCATTATGCAGAAAAATCTTCAAATCAAGATCTGAGATTATTTATTGCTAGTGATGATATTGATGAACCCCCGAATTTTGACTCACGGGATCTTAGGCTGTTTGTGTCTAACATTGCTTTATCTGTTGAAAAGGTTGATTCTGATGCCTAGTTTGTGGATTTCAGAGCATCAATACATATGACTTGTAATAAAAAATGGTATGTTAATTTTAAAGAAACACAGAATGGTGCCAACATATATCTTGGAGATGACCGCACTCATCAAATCAAGGGATATGGAGACATTCTTGTGACATTTCCGAATGGTACTATTCGTCACATTCACAATGTGATGTATGTGCCAGGAATAAAGAAAAAATTGATCTCTATGTCCACCATTACAAATCAGAACTTGAAGGTTGAATTCTTCAAGAATTGTTGCATAGTAAAGGATCTACTGAACCACTTCCAAACTGTTGCAACGGGAGTCAGCGTGGGAGGTCTATACAAGCTTGATGTTACCAACAAAGCACATTATGGACTGACTTCTGCCACTATGCCAACAGAGATTCTTTGGCATCAAAGGTATAGACACATCAATCATCATGATTTGGCTGAAAGACTTCCCATGCTAAAGAATGAGAAGGTTGCTTGTGATGGATGTGCATTAGGAAAGATGCACAGAGATGAATTCCCCTTTAATCCCGATAAGAAAAAGAGAGATGTGTTAGATCTTGTGCATACTGATGTTTGTGGGCCTATGCAGACTAGGTCTTTAGGAGGTGCATTTTACTTTCTATTATTTATTGATGATTGCACGAGATACACATGGGTCTACTTCCTTAGACAAAAAAATGATGTTTTCGAGTACTTTAAGGAACTCAGAACGATGGTGGAAAAGCAGAAAGGAAGATCCATAAAAATCCTCCATTCAGATCAAGAGGGAGAGTATAAATTAGGAGACTTCAACAAATATTGCAAAGATAATGGAATAGTACAACAGTTTACAATACCTCACACTCCACAGCAAAATAGAGTTGATGAAAGGAAAAACAAAACTCTGGTAGAGTGTGCACGTAGTATGATGAAAGGTAAGAATATCTCAAATGCATTTTCGGCTGAAGCCATAAATATTGCAGTTTATTTAAAGAATAGAAGTCCAAAAAGGTGTCTTGATAATGTTACTCCTTTCAAAGCCTTGAATGGTTTCAAACCTGCAGTTCATAATTTGGAAGTATTTGGGTGTAAATCTTTTGCTCATATTCCAAAGGAGAATAGGAGGAAATTGGTTGCTAAAGCCATTAAATGTATTTTCATTGGGTATTGTTCTGAATTTAAAGCATGCAAACTGTTTGATCCTGCTACTCACAAAGTATTTGCAAGTAGAGATGTACTTTTCCATGAGTAGGAAGCAGGAAATCATGATGAAAACAATAATGAGGAATGGCAGAGACTTCTTGATGAAGGATTTAAAGAAGAGCAGCAACAACAGTAGAAGCCCACATAGTAGCAACCATCCCCGCAACAACAACAACAACAACAACAAGAAGGACTCAATGATATGGACAATTCAAGCAGTCACAATTCACCTAGAGGTGAAGACAGATATTCACAAAGTGGGGAGGAAGATAATCATATGAGAAGATATTCAAGACAGATTCAGCTTCTTGAGAGGTATAAAGACTATGCCCTAATGAGTAGCATTTCAAATGTCATAGAACCCATGAGTTTTGATGAAGCTAATGAACATGATAAATGGCGAAATGCAATGGAGGAAGAATATGAATCTATAATGAAAAACAATACTTGGGAATTGACTGAATTGCCTAAACATAAGAAGCCCATTGAATGCAAATGGATATACAAACCCAAGTTTAAATCAGATGGTAGTATAGACAAGTATAAGGCTAGATTGCTGGAAAAGGGGTATTCACAAACAAAAGGTATTGATTATGCTGAAACATTTACACTAGTAGCTAAATTGAATACTATCAGAATGTTAATTGCTTTAGCTACAAAGTACCATTGGAAGCTACACCAGTTAGATGTTAAATCTGCATTTTTTAATGGTGAGTTAAAGGAAGAGGTTTACCTTACTCAACCTGAAGGGTTTCTGAAAAATGGGCAAGAACACTTAGTGTGTAAATTAAAGAAAGCATTGTATGGACTAAAACAGTCACCTAGGTCATGGTATGAGAATATAGACTCTTTCTTTCTTCAACAACGTTTTATGAGGAGCAAAAGTGATCCAAATCTGTATACAAAATTTGATGAACATGGGTATATAGTATTGATTTCATTATATGTTGATGATTTAATAATTACAGGAAATGCAAAGAAGTTAATTGATGAAGTCAAGGAGTAGTTATCAAATGTATTTGAAATGAAATATCTTGGTGAGTTACATTACTGCCTAGGTCTTCAAGTTTGGAGAAATGCAGGCCAAACTTTTGTTTGTCAAAGTAAGTATATTAGAGAAATAGTTAAGAGATTTAAAATGGATCAGTGTAAGTCTTCTATTGTTCCTATGCAACAGAATGTGAAACTTTCTGGTGATGATGGTTTGAAGGAGGTGAATGGCACTGTGTATAAACAGATGGTGGGTAGTCTGAATTATCTCACCACAACCAGACCTAATATTTCATATTTTGTGAGTGTGTTAAGTCAGTTCATGGCGAAACCTCATGAAAGCAATTGGAATGCAACAAAGAAAGTACTCAAGTATCTAAAAGGTACACTTGATTATGGTATTAAATATACTGATGCATTTTATGTTGAGTTGACGGGTTATTCAGATTCTGATTGGGCTAACAATCTGGATGATCAAAGATCAACCACTGGATATGTGTTTAGCATTGGATCCGAGGTTGTTTCATAAAGTAGTAAAAAGAAGCCTACTGTGTCTTTGTCTTTTACTGAAGCAGAATATAAAGCCTTGTGCGCAGCAACTTGTGAAGTTGTTTCGTTAAGAAGACTTCTTCAAGATGTTAGAGAAGAACGAAAGGAACCTACGATGATCAGATGTGATAATCAAAGTTCAATCAATATTGAGAAGAATACGATTTTTCATGCAAGGACAAAACATGTTGAAGCTCAGTTTCATTTTGTTCGAGAAAAGTTGCAGTCAAATGAAATAGGTCTTATGTATTGTAATACTAGTGAAAATGTTGTTGATATTTTCACTAAGCCTCTTGGAAAGATTAAGTTTGAACTGTTTAGGGAGATGTTAGGTGTAGAAGTCAATACATTCTCCATTAAGAGGGAGACCTGGAAATAATGGAGTAAGCTTCAGTGGTAAGCGACGGTTGTAAGCACCAGTTATAAGCTTCAGTTGTGAGAGTTACTTGTAGGCGTGTTAAGAGTCAGTTCATAGTTGAGAGTCTAGTTGTCTTTGGTTTGCATGTAACCGACCTGGTAGAGTCTTTTCCTATATAATGATGTAATCCATCTTCATTGAACAATATAGAAGTGATCATAGACTCACTTGTTTGTTTCACATATTTTATGTGTTCACATACATAATCAAAATGTAGATGAATTGAAAAAATTTAATTGCATGTTATAGCACAATTGAATCTTTCTTCAAGAACGAGAGGATGTTATAGTATGGTCATGAAATAAGGAAACTGGAATCCAGAGGACGAAGTTAGGATATGAAGCACTATCTGAATACATGCACGATGAAGAATGATTAAGGTGGTGGTCCTTCATTTGGAAGATAGATTAAACACGTAAAAACAATATTTGTTTGGTTAGCTTTATGAAATGAGATTTAATTTGGGATAATTGCAAAAAAGATGTTGGAATGGTCCAAACGATGTGTTTTATGCAAAAGTGATTCAAGATATGTATAGCATTTTTTTGTTACCTATTCTTTTTCCATAAGGGTTTGACAAGATTCCTTCGGATAATCAAATTTTCAAGACAATGGTCAATGGATTCCCTGGAACTCTGCATGAGAAATTGGCTTCAATTGAGAATTCTATCTTCTTTCTATGCATTTCCTTGTTATGTCATCTGGAGGCTTTGGCTTACATGCAACAGTATGATTTTTGAAGATAAAAGTTGGAATCTCGATTTGCTAGCTGCCAAGATCTTGGCAGCTTACAAAGAAGGATCACACCCAGTGTGACCTCCCAAACTATGAATTCTAAAAGAACTGGTGATCAATGTGGCGATGCCTTGGGGTAAGTGTGGTGGGGCTTTCCAAGGTCGATTGATACTTTGTGGATCAGGTTCTAATCTATATTTGTTTGGAATCACACTTCACTTCTTTAAAATTTGGTGCAGGTATGGGAACAAACAACTCAACATAACTCTATGCCTTGTGGATCCTTGTGTAATGGTTTAGAGAAAGCTATCAATTCCATCCAGGTATTTAGTGATTCTAGATTGGTGGAATAATTGTTGTTGCATTACTAATCTTTCCCTATCTCCTCTACTAGATAGGATTTCGGATTTCAGATTTCAGATGTCGTTGTAAAAGGTATGTGCCTCTTTCTCTCTAAAAGGGGCCTTCCTATAAATGATAGAGGACTGTATAATGAGAATCTTATGGGTCTTAAGTGTGTTCAATCTATACTTTAAACTCGAGAAGACACTTAGATTGTGTCTAACTAGTTTTGGACCACTCTATATTGAGAATCTTATGGTTCTTAAGTGGGTTCAATCTATACTTTAAACTGGAGAAGACACTTAGATTATGTAGTTTGGAGTGATAAACTATGTATATTTTGATTTCAATGAAATATCAAATATATGATCTTTTCTTTGTTAAAAAAAACATTTTTATATCAATAATATAAATTTGAATGTTTTATTCAATATTAAAATATTATTTAATATTTTTAAATATTATTAAACTTAGTTTAAATACAATAACAGAAAATCCATCAATATAAATTTAAATTAAAAATTATTTAATTACATTTATAAATACTATTATGCACTATGTAAATCTAGTAATGTAATGTTTAGTTTTAATATGTCTTATATAAACTCTAATTCTAATATCTAAATATTTGTAGATTATTTTTTTTAATTAATAATTTTGTTTTATATTATATTAGAAAAATGGTATATTAAATATTTTTTATTACTTAAAAAATAATAATTTAAAAAAATATATATAGTAATTACTTATTATTATTTTAAAGGATTAAAAAATATTATATTTAATAAATTTTAAGAAATACGTCTATTTTTAATCCAAATGGAATGATTAAATTTACAATAAAACTAAAATAAAATCAATTAAAAAATAGATTATTTTCCTTTTTCTAGATTCCATTTAAATACATTTTTAGTTAAGGATTAAAAAATCTTATATTTAATAAATTTTAAGAAATACGTTTATTTTTAATCCAAATGGAATGATTAAATTTATAATAAAAATAAAATAAAATCAATTAAAAAATAGATTATTTTCCTTTTCCTAAATTCCATTTAAATACATTTTTATAACTAAAATAAGAAATAAGATAACAGTCAAATAAGAAACATATTATTTTCGTTTTCTTAATATTTAAAGACATTTGAGTTAATAGATTATTTCCTTTCTTTAATTTTTTTTTAAATACATTTTTATAACTGAAACAAAAATTCTATTTCAATACATTTTATTATTTAAAAAATTGATAAATATTTTATGTTCAATAAATTTCAAAACATAAATTATTAATATTATTTTTTTATATATAAATTGAATACTATTTAAGATAAAAAAAAAATGATTTCTTTATATAAATTTTATTATTTAAATACATTTTTATAACTCAAATAAAAATTATGTTTTGATTATGTTTAAATAAATTTTTGTTATTTAATAAATTAATAAATATTTTATGTTCATTAAAGTTTAGAAAATAAATTATTAATATTATTTTTTATATACATAATTTTAAATTTAATAGATAAACTTCTTTTCATTTTTTTATATAAATTTAATTATTTTTTAATGTATTTAAAAAGTTGATAAATATTTTATGTTCAATAAATTTCAAAACATAAATTATTAATATTATTTTTTTATATATAAATTTAACACTATTTAAGATAAACTTTTTTTCATTTCTTTATATAAATTTTATTATTTAAATACATTTTTATAACTCAAATAAAAATTATGTTTTGATTATGTTTAAATACATTTTTATTATTTAATAAATTAATAAATATTTTATGTTCAATAAATTTTAGAAAATAAATTATTAATATTATTTTTTATATGTATAAATTTAATAAAATTTAATAGATAAACTTTTAATATATATATATATATATATATATATATATATATATATATATATATATATATATATATATATAAATTTATTATTATTTTTTAAATTTCTTTACATAAATTTAATTTTACATAAATTTAATATTATTTGAAAGATAAAACATATATATGTTTTTGAGTGATTTAATGATTAAACTATATGTTTTTTACTATCTAATAGTTAAAAATATGTTTTCCCTTTTAAAATATATAGAATTTGAAATCTTAAAAGTATAAAATATATACACTTTTATAAACTTTAGGTATATTAAATTTATATATATATAATATGGAAGTATATTGTTTTATTAAAAAAATATATATACAAAGTTGTTAAAGATAAAATATCATGTTCTTCTTTCCAAATTTGGCTTGAACTCTGTTGTTTGTCGCCTCTTCTGTCTTTTACCAATGGGCATCTGTGCCTCTAATTCGACACGTGAAAGCCACTGTGATTTGATTTGATAAAGTTTTCCTACCATATTCAATCTCATTGGATATTCCTTGGTGCTTAGGATATACAATGCTTAAGGCTATTATAAAGAGTGGTGAAACTTTTGATCTACGAAACGATATCTCTCCGAGAATAGCAGGTGGTTCATAGATTGTGAAGGATTGGATTTCTCATGGTGTCTCTAATTGGCAATACGTTCCGCACATTGGATTTCTCACAACGTCACTGATTGGCAAGTTTTTCGGATTTCTCCTGGTGTTTCTGATTGGCAATAGTTTGTGCAATTGTATTTCTCATGGCGTCTCTGATTGACATGTTATTTGGATTTCTCCTGGTGTCTCTGATTGGAAATGGTTTTCGGAGATTGGATTTCTCATGACGTCTTTGATTGGCCAATTCTTTGGCCGAAGATTTTTATTTTCTTTCCTTCGAATGGTAAAATTGTTGGGAAAGGAAATTTTTTTGTTAAGTGGAGTACTTCCTCCATTACCTGTTTTAACCAACTTTGATACATGGCAAGCATCTTTAATGTGTAGAAAAGATAGGTAACATTACATTTATTAGGTAGGTGAAGGATGGAGTGTTCTAGAGAGTTATTTCTTATATGTGTTTTGTAAATTCAATATCATATGAATGCGATGGAGAGATGAATAGATCCAAAGTTGTGTTGTGTGTGAATATTCTATTTTATGAATGTTTGCCTCTGGTTGATTTTGAACATTGTATCAAAGTAGGACTAAGACTCTTCAAAGATAGGGGAGAAATTTGCAGGTTATTGCAGAGAAATTTAGAGCTTGGTCAACCCACAATAGGAAGAGGAGCGTTTGAGGCACCGGGAGAAGGAGGTCGCCTACAAGGAGTGTTCCAAGATGAGAAAATTTATGGGTTTTTTTCCTTTTCAGCATAGGAAAAGGTATTTCGGTCCAGATCTAAGCCATAAAGGAGAAATTTGACTTCTACATGAAATTCATGGAATCTAGCAATAGTCCAAAACTCACACAAGGTCCATTTTTAATGGGTAAGAACTATGATGTATGGTCTACTAAAATGAAAATTTTCCTCCGGTCTGAAGATTGTTGGGAAGCGATATTCAATGGGTTTCATGATCTAGATTCGACGGATCTACAAACAATATAACACATCCACAGAGAAATGCCCTCGGAGAACTCTAGAAGAAGGATAGTGAAACCCTATGGCTCATTGAACAAGGGTTAGAGGAATATATTTTCCCCAAAGTCATAGCAACAGATCATGAGAAACAAGCATCGGATACTCTTGAAATGTTCTATCAAAGTACTGACAAATTAAAAAATGCAAAGTTGCAGACACTCGGGAAGAGTTTTGAGACTCTTCAAATGAAGGATTCATATTTTGTGGGTCATTTTATGACCCATGTCACGACCAACTTGAATGAACTATGAAACCATGAAGAAGAGATCTAAGAGCAAAAGGTCATTGAGAAGGTACTTCAAAGCCTTCCTGATAAGTTTAATATGGTCGAGGTTGTCATAGAAGAGTCGAAAGACCTGTCACAATTGACAATTGAAGAACTCGTGGGATCTGTGTTAACCCCATGAAAGTAGGTTTAGTCAAAATGTTGAATCTTTAGAGAATTCATTTCAGTGTCAAGCCTCCATAAGTAGAATAAGAGGTCGAGGGAATAAAAGACGAGGCAGGTTGCTCTCAAACAAGAGAGAGAGAAACATTAGAATGTTCAAAATAGAGTGAACACTAAGAAGAACCACATAGACACTCTAAGAACCAAAGGAGGAGAGGAAGAAATTTTAATCGGTAAAGATGGAATGACAAATCAAGGATACAATGTTATTATTGCAAGAAATTTTGTCACTATGAAAGTGAATGTAGAAAGAAGCAAGCAGAGTTGAATAGGGGCAGAGAAAATGTTACCAACATTGAAGAAGGAACATATTGATCAATTTTCTTTTCATGTTAAGTTACAAAAGAAGTAAGCAATAGTCATGATCTCTGGTTGTTGGACAATGGCTATATAAATCATATGATAGGTAACAAAGATATGTTTTCTAGTGTAGATATCTCAAATTGGGATATAATTATCAAAATAAAGTTACAGGAAAGGATATAATTTATGTATTAAAGAAACAAGATGAAAATAAAGATATTCATGAAGTTTATTATATAGCTAGTCTTAGGCATAATTTAATGAGTGTAGGGCAGATGAATGAACATGGTTATAAGGTCATTTTTTAAGGTTCCAAGTGTACAATCTTGGACAAATCACAAAATAATAAAATTATAGCCACAAAACAAATGACCAAATATAGAATGTTTCCTTTGATATTGAGAAATGTAAGTTTGTCACGGTCATATTCCCAAAATGTATCAAGCTCATATGAGACTTGGTTGTGGCATTTTATATATTTCCATTTACCATTTAGCAGTCTTAGTATTTTACAGAAGAATTCCATGGTCAAAGGTTTTCCCATAATAAATTAATAGAAAAACTCCAGTGAGAGTTGTATTTTGGCCAAACACAAAAGGGCTAGTTTTCCCAATCTTCTCTACAGACAAAAACAACACCTTGAAATGGTGGATACAAAACTTTGTTGTGTAATGAAAACTTAATCAATAAGAGGCAAATTTCATTTTCTATCATTCATTGATGATTTTAGCAGGAAAGGATGGGTGTATTTTCACAGAGAAACGGAGTGGGAAGTACATCAAAGTACTTGAGGAGGTGAGTATGACTCCAAGGAATTTGCAACATATTGCGGGAAGCATGGAATCGAGAGACATTTTACCACAAGATACACTTCAAAATAGAATGGAGTAATAGAAAGGAACAATATGACAATAATGAATATGGCTAGAAATATGCTAAAGCCCAGGAATTTTTCAAATGAATACTAGGGTGAAGCAGTGACATGCTCAATCTATACTTTAAATCTGTCACCAATAAGTAGTATGAAATATCAAGTCCTCCAAGAAGCTTGGAGTGGCTTGAAATCTAGTATTTCTCATTTTAAAGTTTTTGTCTATGTAGCTTATGCACATGTTCCTGAAGATCTCAACATAAAGCTTGATGATAGAAGTGAAAAATGTATATTTTTGGAATAAAATGAACAATATAAAGCATACAAGTTGTATAATCCCATTACCAAGAAGTCAATAGTAAGCAGAGATGTGAAGTTCCAACAAGTTAAATCTTGGGATAACCAAACAAGTGAAATACTTATAGAACAAGTTCCTTCTTTACATGAAGATAAGCAGGTGGAAGCTACAAGACAACACGCTTCTCCACCAAGACATCCAAGATTGCAAGTACAGGTTCAAGGAGAAAAAACATAGCACGGTTCTTCTTCTTCATCTAGTAATGATTCAAATCCCACTATAGAAAATTTTAGGAACCAAAGAACAAGAAGTTAGAGAGAAATTTATGAGAAGAATGATGACATGGATTAACAAGTGCACTTTTCTTTGTTATCATGTCAACCAATATACTTTGAAGAAGCAGTGAAAGAATAAAAATGGTTTGAGGAATTGAATGAAGAAATTGAAGCAATTGAAAAAAACAACACACAAAATCTTGTGGATATTCCCACGGGGAAAACCAACATTGGAGTTAAATGGGCATATAAGACAAAATTCAATGAGAAAGGAAAAGTAGAGAAGCACAAGGTAAGGTTTGTAGCAAAAGGGTTTTCTCAAGAATATGGTATTGACTATGGAGAAACATTTACTTGAGTAGCACATTTTGATATTGTCAGAGTTGTTTTGGTGGTTGCAACTCAAAACAAATAGTGCAAGTCTATCAAATGAACGTTAAAAAAATATTTTTAAATGGTTTTTTAAAGGAAGAAGTTTATTTGGATCAACCACCAAGATTTCAAATTAGAGGTAAACAGTACAAAGCATACAGGTTGAAGAAAGAAGTGTATGGTTTTAAGCAAGCTCGAAGAGCTTGGTACAGTCACATTGATACTTATTTGCTCAAGAATGAGTTCAACATGAGCAACAATGAGTCCACATTTTACACCAAAAGAGACCAGAGAGGTAATATTTTGATAGTTTGTCTCTATGTTGATGACATGATTTATACATGAAATTTGTTGTTGAATGAATTCAAACTAGCGATGCAAAGTGAATTTGAAATGACTAATCTTGCAGTTACATATTCCAACATTCCATAACTAATAAAAGTATCCAAAAGAACAACCTGCTAGAGGAAGCTCTAGAAAATGGGATAAGTTGTGATTCATAATTCTACTTTAATTAAGCATAGACCAAACAATATCTCATGTGGAGAAAATATAAGATAAAGTGGGATAGTGAAAGGCCTTTGATGGCCCTCTTGTTTAACTAAGTATCTGTCATGGGCTTAGGAGTTTTTCCTGAACTTTTTCTTCTTGTCATTTCTAGTTGAGAAACACTGCTTTACCTATGTTGGATTGCCAATTTGAGCTTACTACAACCAAAATATGTCTCTCCCCTCAAAGTCTACCCATAACTCTGCCTTGAGCTACAATAGTTAAAATAAAAATCCTACTCAACCTAAAACCTATCTAACAAGCATATGAGGGGCATATCCAACCCTGACCTCAAACATTCCCAAACGTACTTAGTTAAATTTACACTTAGGAAACAATATACACATACAATGAACTGACAACATTCAACATATATAGAATAGTGCACAATACATGTGGTATGGTGGAACCCAAGTCAATTCATAACACCCTTTTATTCTTATATGTAAGAATGATACATATGATTCAATGAGGGGAGGCTTGACCACCGCTTACAACTCAATTGCAAAATTACAAAGATATAAAGGAAAATTGTGTTCCCCAAGACTACCCACAACTTTGTGCAAGCTAACCCTAGAATAATCTACAGGCTTACCTCCTATACATCCCCACTCTAAGTTGACCTATGGTTCTAACCGTTAAACAATACTACTAAATATCCCTTACATGATTCTTTGTTTCTTCCTAATTGATTATCCTTAGCGTAGTGAGGTGCACAATTCTTATATGAACCTCATCGTACACTTAAAAAGTCGTGTTCTATGAAGTGGACTCAAGTTCACCTGAATATGAGTTGTTCTAGGTCCTTGTTCAAGTCATATTCGAGTCATATTGATCTCTTCATCTCAATATCCCAAGGCCACTCCATCTCCTCATCTATTCCCAAGTGCACCCCAAGTGTGCCAAACTAGGCCAAACATATGCCAAAGACAACTTCTTCCACACATCATGGGGACAAATTGCTCCTTGGGTCTGCACGTTTGGATGGTATGCTCAAGTCACACCAAACATTGTATAAAGGAAACATGGAATAGTACCATTATGTACGACCAATGAGAAGTGTTTATAACATCTGTCTATTTATGATGAAGCATCTGTGTCGAGCATGGAAGCATTCTTACTACTATCGGCATGCACATGTTTTACATCCTCCCCCACTAACCGTGTTTCCATCCTGAAAACGCCCAACAAACACTCAACTAAGTTTCCTTAGATGTCATTTCTAAAAGTGTTGGATCATGTCCTCAAACTACCAAAATGCCTCATGCCTTTCCAATTTCTCTCTTTCTCAGTTATGTCCTTGAAATTTACTTCTAGTACTTTCCATGGTAGGAATACCTATGCACAAGTATCTCTTCCAGCTCCAACTTCGGTCTCTTCACAATTAACATGAGAGATTGGGATGGTACCAATAGGATCTTGGGGTGGTTCTACCCTATGGGGATCATCTATATCAAACCTATAAGTCTTCAATTGACTTATATCGAAAAATTGATGATGCTCCCTCATGTGGTTCATTGACTAGGTGATGTTTCCAATTTTCTCAAGGACTTTGAGCAAACTCTCAAACCTATGCATCAAGACATTTTCCATGCAGGTAGGTGGCTTTAATGGTTCTTTTTACAACTTGAGAAACACCAAGTCACTCACTTTGAACTTTGCATCCCTCCTATCTCGATCTACCCAATGCTTCATTGGATTCACTATGTTCGTCAACTGAACATTATCCATCTCCAGTCTGTCCTTCCATCCCATCATGAACCCTAACGTTGATTGATTGCACCCATAATATCCTTGAAAAACCATATGTGTAACCAATGGTTGTTTCCAATTTTTCAATTCAAATGGATTATAGTTCATCATCAAGATCTTTTGCGTGTTGTAATTAAACTAAGAGGCATCCAACAACTTGAGCCAATTCACTTGGTCTTCTAGCATGAAGTGCCTCAAGTAGCCCTCCTATAGACCATTGATGTACTTGGCCTACACATGGATGCTAGCTCAAACTCATCAACAGTTTGGTTCCAATGAGCTTGAACAACTCAGTCCAAAATCACCTTGTGAACCTTGTGTTCTTATATGACAAAATGCTCAATGGAAGACCCCAAAAATTCACAACAATATTGAAAAACTACTTTAGAGCTTCCTTTTCAATGTAAGGCACCTTCATTGGCATGGAGGTGACATACTTAGAAAAATAGTCCACCACAACCATGATCCCATTAAACACTTGTGCAACTAAATGTTGAGTGATGAATTCCATAAATACGCTGGCCCAAGGTCTCTTTGACACCAACAGAGGATGAAATAGACCTCTTTGCATCTTGTTGTTTTCCTTGTATTTTTGGAACAAAACACAAGTATGGGTATATTCCTCCATGTCTCACCTCATATGTCTCCAATAGTAACATTATTGCAACAATGCCAATATTATTTGTTGTTATAGGTGGCCAGTACAAGGAAAGTCATGACACTCCCTTAGGAGCTCCTTTCAAAGGTTACATGACTTAGGAAGATATATTTTCTCACCAAAATACAAGAGTACATGATTCATCCAAAACTCTTGTTTTTTTCCTTCCTTCACCTTCTTCGTGATGTTCAAATTTGTGGGATCCTTGTGCAATCCCTCAATCTTCTATTGAAGGTCTGTCATCTTGACCTACATTTTACATTTTACTTCCCATGAACACTAGAAAATCGTCCTCTTGCAATAATGAAATATCCACCTTCCTAATTAAGTTTTTGGTGGATGCATTCAACTTGCTTGGTTGATACTCAGTGGTCATGTAAAATTATGCAAGAAATATTTCCACCTTGCATTCTTGGGTGACAACTTCAGTTGAGTGGTGAAGTGGTTGATCACCATGTTGTCCATGTTCATAATGAATGGATTTACCAACTAGTACTACCTCCAAGATTGTAGTAAATGCATAACTTTGGTCATGTCATTCTCATGAAAAGGGTACCTCCTTTGTGATCTTGTAGCTTTCTACTTTCATAGGCCATTGTATGACTTTCCAATGATAAAAATACACCAATTGTGAAGTATCAGGGATATGTATACACCTCAAATGATTGCTCAAAGTCCATTTGTTTCAACATGGGCACTGACTTCAGGTCACAGAACCTTTCCCATCAGTTATATGTCCAATTGAATGGTCTATTATTTTTTATCACGTAACTCAATGCTACCAAAATTTTAGAGTATCCCTCCATAAACCTATGGTAATAGTCATCCAAATCAAGGAAACTTTTTACCTCATGGAATCTCCTAGAATCCTCTGAATCCCCAATCACCCCTATCTTCACAAGATCAATGTGGATGCATCATTTCCCAATCTAATGGCATACGAATGAGATTTTTGTCTACCCAAAGACACACTTGGACTTCTTCAAGTATAGTTGTTTCCCTCTCAACGCATCAAAGAATTCCACAAATTTCTTTTGGTATTCCATGTTTTCACTAAACACTACAATGTCATATAGGTAAGCTACCACATACTTGTCCAAGAAAATTCTAAACACATCATTCATCAATGTGAAAAAGGGGGTCGAAGAATTTTACATCACAAAAATCATAAAAATAAACTCAAAATCGCAATACCTTGATACCATGGTTGTCTTTTCCTTATCCTATTCCACAATCCTCACTTGGTAGTATCCCTGCCTTAAGTCCACCTTTGAGGAAACCTTGTCCTTAGCCAACCTTTCAAAACAATCATGGCCAAAGGAAGGGATATTATTATTGATTTTGTGCTTGTTCAATGCATGGAACTCCAAACACATCCACAACTTTGGTGTGTCTTTATTCTTTTCAAAGAGGATAGGTTCACTATATGGTGACCTATATGGTTGAATGAAGCTAGTATCGACCAACTCCATCAACTACCACATTAACTCATTCAAATGAGGCCCTAGAATTCATATGGAGTTTTTTCATGAGGATGCAACCCTAATTCCAAATCAATATCATGGTCAACAATGTGCCTAGGTGGGAGCTCTTTTGGCAAGGAATTAGGAATTTGATCTATGAACTCATACAACAAACTAGTAATTGATGTCATAAAAGATGTCCCCAGTCCACCCTTTTCCACTTCCCCAATGATTTCTACAAAAAGATGTCATTTTGGCAAATTGGCTACCCTCTTCATGCTCAATGGGGAGACAACTTGCACCCTTCCTTTCAAATTTCTTGTTTTTGTGTGCACAAAACAAGGCTTCTGCTCACAAAGTATAACCAACTTATCCTCAAATGATGTGACAATTCACTTCATTCTTCTTAGGAACTATTTCCCATGAATGACCTCAAATTCATCCATCCCCAATACTAAATAAGAAACCCCACATGTTGTACTAGACATAGAATTAATTTTCTTAACTCAAGCTTTGCATGAGCCAACTGATCCAACTCTAAGTCCAAGTTCAATTTCCAATTCCATTGACAAGAAATTGTGCGAAGCACTAGTAGAGTCAACCAATGCTTGAACTTCCCTTCCATTAATCATCAAATCCAGAAAATAAAGTTGGTGGTCATACTACCCTTGGTTATTATCTAGGGCACCTATCTATTGCAACCTTTCATCTACAATAGTTTGTCATGAACAACTTGTTAAGGGAAATGAACAAAAATAAGAAAAATGAATTTTACCTCTGTCCAGAATGGGTTGTGGATGTGTATTATGCAATATCATCTCTACAAGGTATGTGGGGAAGATCCTGTTCCAACTAAATATGGCCCCAAGACACTCTGCAATGTGTCCTTTAAAATTGCAATACACATCTTCAATACACATAAGTGCACCCTAAGAAGCAATGGGCCACTCGGGCAAGTTTATCTTGGGTATGAACCATGGGATTTAGTGTAAGCTTAGGATCATCCTCGTCTGCAATGACACTCCATCACTTCTTCCAAGTGTTTCTCCATAAGCACCCAAGTGTTTCAAGCATCTTCTTGGCCAAAGGATGATAACAAAGATACCTCAAACCTATCAAGACACCTTCCCAGCCTAGTGCTACCTTCTGAAACATGGTGAAGTTTTCCCGACATAATTTTGAAACCAACTTCTTAGAGAATTTGAGCTTCAATAGCACCTTGCAAACATCTAAGAGTTTTGCTTGAACTTTTTCTTTTTGTCCTCTCCAATCATGTGAGATTGAATTTCTTCGGATAAAATGACTTGACCAATCTATGCACACTACAACCAGAACTACTTCCTCTCCCTTTGGTCGAGCCCTCTTAATGCTTCGGACGAATCTTTATCTAGTCTTCTCTTCCGAACGCTTTGTCTTGTCTTTTATCCTCCCAAGGCTTTAGCTAGTCTTCTACCAAGGATTAAACTAGTTAGATAAATTTAAACTTAAAAAACAACATAAACATACAAAAAACCAACAACATTGAACACATACAATAATACTCAAGTCAATGCCTAACATACTTTTATTCATATATAGAAAAATGTTACATATGATATAAAGAGGGAAATTCAACCACTACTTGTAGCTCAATTACAACAATACAAAGAAATAAAGGAAAGTTTCCTTCCATAAGACTACCCACAACTTCATACAAACCAACCCTTAAGCATATGCATCTCATGTCTTTGTATTTATTACTTAGCAACTCTAAGTTGATTTGCGATGCCAACCCTTGAAGAAGAATACCGCAGATGTCTTAGATGACTCTTTATTTCTTCTTGACGGATGACCTTGAGCTCAATGAAACTCCCACTTCTTATACAAGCCTTGTTGTGCACTTAGCAAGTAGCATTTCATGAAGTGGCTGAAGTTCAACTCAAGATAAACTAATTCCACTTAACTATTCCATCATACTGATGCCATAGAGACACTCCTTGGCTCGTGCTCCCATGTCACCCCAAATAACAGATAAAGGCAACATGGACAGTCACCACTCCATCCAACCAATTGGGAATAGCATTTTTTTTTTTGGGGGGGGAGGGGAGGGGAACTATCGCTGCTCACCATAGTAGCATGCTTACTACTATGTGTATAAAGACATCACGGATAGCCACCACTATTCCCAATCAATCGGGTAAGTGTGTGCAATCTGTTTATTTGTCGCAAACTATTTGTATGCAGCATGGTAGCGTTCCTATTGTCATTGGTAGGGAAAAAGTCAACAAATTATTTTACAGAAAAAATAAAAATATATTGGGTAAATGATTGACTCATTGTATGATGTTTAATGATTCCCAAGATTTTAAGGTATTTCTTTTTCTTTCACTTAACAAGTTAAAATGAAATTTACACATTTTTTCATTAGTTCTGTAAATTAATGGTGTTTTCATTATATTTTACAGAAAAAATACAAATGTATTGGGTAAATGATTAACTCATTGTATGATGTTTAATGATTCCCAAGATTTTAAGGTATCTCTTTTTCTTTCACTTAACACGGTAAAATGAAATCTACACATTTTTTGATCAGTTCTGTAAATTAATGGTGCTTTCATTAATAGTTCCTTTTTAATGGATGACGGATGTGCAGAGACTATGACCATGGTGTGGAGAGAGAAATTGGCAAGTAGCTAGATTCTCCCTGGCACCTGCTGTGAAGAAATAAAGATGTATTATTAATCGTGATTCTTAAAAGCTATGACATGAATGGGGACACAGTAGCACAATAGGGACAGGAATGCACAACTTGTCATGTCCTCTGTTGACACGTTAAAATCTGGGAAGGATAGGACTCTGGATTGTGGAGTGTGCAAAAGGTGTGAGTAAATTAGGATTGAGAGTTCCACCAACACTTCCATTCACACATAACCTCCTTTGTAAATGATGCCCAGTGCGTGCAATGAATGACACAACCGTAAATCTCCATTATCCTTGTTAAAAATTTTCCCATTGCTCTGTCCAATTTTATGTAATCACGTACGCAGGTGAATGTCTTGTTGACTCATCTAAAAACCGATTCAGGCCAGTTAATTGGCTGCTTTACTCAAACATGTGGTTCTTAGCCACGATGTTCATATACCATGGATGCTTCACTTTAGAAAAAAGATATGCTGTATCGAGATTATCAATAGTGGCAATTGTAGGTTTAAAATTTTTCAAGAGAATGTCTTTTAACATCTAAACAATTGCTAGTTTGATAGTTACAATATTTAAATTTTGGAATCTGTTAGAATTAAAAGAAATTGAACATATATATTTGTTATTAACTATATGAGTTGGTTGAGAAATTCTTGGATTATGCACTAGGTTTGGTTTAATTGTACCAATCTATAGGTGTATCATATCTTAAGACTACTTATTATCCATATGAATTGATGAGGAGATTTTTATTTTTTTTTCATTTTTAACATATAATTGATTGAGTTGTATTGGCAATCCATAAGCGTGTCTAAAGACAAGACATTGTTTCTCAATTCCCTCCTTAAACGTTATCTCCTTCATTTTCCTTCTTCTAATAGTGTTTAGAAGATTTTATTTGTATATACAAATTGTTTTTGTAATTATTGATATTTTTATTAAATATTGTTTCATTTCCATTAAGACCTCCAAGAATTATGAATCAAATAATGATTTAGTAATAATTAAAAATTTCAAAACTTAGAGTGTATTCCATTATAATTGAAAAATAATCTTTCTATTTACTTCTTCATAAACTCTTTTTAACTAAATTTCTATTATTATATTGATTATTCATAAATCATCTAAAAATACATATACATTGAATCTACTAAATGATCCTTAGTTACTGATTCATAAATTCCATTCAACCGATCTTCTATTAATTATTTATAAATCATTTGTCAAAAGTATGCTCATTTTTTATATATATATATATATATATATATATATATATATATATATATATATATCAGATAAAGACATCTCCTCTCCATATTGTCAATATAAGATGGAACATGTTTTTCGGCCTTTTTAAATATGAAATGAAACTGTTTTTAATTGGTTAACTATAAGTCAATTTCGGATAAAAAAGCTTTTAATTAGTTGACTATAAGGCTAATTAGTAAACATAGAAGATCGTAATTCCAAGCTAATAAGAGTGCTAACTTACTCAAATATGGTAAAAAAAACTATGTTACCTAGCCAGGAAGAGATTTTAAGCAAAGAAAAACCTCTTGTTCTATAACCTAAACTCTCATGTTTTTCTGTGGGATAAAAAACACAACAAGAAGATTTTTGGTGCAATAAATCTTATTTGAATATGAATCTATGTTACATTATTCTCTTCACATCGCATGTTGAACTGCCTCGATCTAAACTTCATTCTGCAAGCAATACTAACAATAATTTTATTGTATGTGTTTGCAGCTGGACACTAATAGCAGGACGAATACCAGGGCGTACTGGTCATGAGATCAAGAATTACTGGAACACTCATATGTGCAAAAGACATGTGCTCCAGGAGGGAATCCTGAATAGTGAAACCGTATGTTTTGATACCATGAAGGAGACAGTCTCAAGAAAACTGGCAGTTGAAATTAAATCTCCTTCCGTAGTCAAACCAACACCTTCCATAGTAAAACCAACAACTGTCAGACCGCATGAAGAATCAGTTACAGATCAGCACTCTGATCAGCTCATTAAAGACCTTTTACTGACCGCCAACAGTGTCGACCTAGACACATCAAATATATCGTTAGACTTCCTTCCCCCATTACCTCCACCTGAATTTTCAACAAATTTCTTCGTCGAGGATTGTGAAATTAATGGCACTATAGTTATAGTCAATCGTAGAAGGGAAAACATGAACCTCCAAAATAAGCTTCCATGAGTATTCTGTCTCTTCTGATTTTTGTTTGCTTTCTAACTTGATCCACCAGAAAGCAGATGCTGGCCAATATATATAGTTGACGAGATTATCCCCTTCTCAATGATGGCTATAAATAATTCACTTACAAGAACTTGACATGCTTCCCTGATGTGGACATATCAATGGTTGTATATTTACAGATTTTATTGAGTTTGATTGTTAATATATAGCTTTTTTTTCAAAATATATCTTCAATTCTCTTTTATATAGCTTCAATTAGAAATAAAAGGTAAGAATTTTATAATATTATGAATTAGTTGTTTATATTTCTTAACGACCCTATTATTAATATTAATATGATTATATACATAGAAGAAATGTTATTATTTTTTAATTGTATTTTATTAATATATTTAGTATATAATATAAGAAAAGAGAAAAAAAATACTTATATAAAACATAATACTTTCACAAGTTCAAATCTAGAGGGGGTAGGGTATGTATACTTCTGTAGACTTTATCAGTCAAATTGCTAGGTGGAGGGGGGTCCCTTGTCCCACAAACAAGGGGGTCTCATACACCAATTTGGTGTGGCTTGGCCGTGACCTTAAAAATATATTGTTATTATTATTATTACTAGCTATCAACCACTTAAGTGGTTGTTGCTAATATTAAACAAGGGTTGCAATGCAGTCCCTCCCGAGTTAGTTGAGAAATACACTTTGAACAATGAAACTTAATATAACTAAATGCAGAAGTAATGAATATTTTTTGTCAAAAAATAGTAATTGAGGGTTGTTTGTTAGTCAAAATATATAATAAACCTAAGCTGAATGGAACTATAATATTTGTAAATATAGTATAAATATAATAAATATATTATAAACATAATATAAATATAATGATGCATAATAATAAATACATAGTACAACTTTTAATATTTAGATGTGGTGATTGGTGAAATTCATTGATTATGTAATTAATTCTACATATTGAAAGATGTGAAGGGAGCAATAACACTTTAATTCTATCAACCAATTAAATATGAGAAACACAAATACTTTTATTATATCCAAAAATATATATTTCTTTTCCTATGTTAAACATTACATTGCATACACAAATTTATGATAAAAAGAAAATTAATATCACATCGATATAACATTAAAAGTAAACTCATTACTATAGTCCCATGACAAAAACTAATAAATAGGAAACTTAATTTTTACTTTATTTTAATATAATATCATACAATGGATACTAAAAGAAAGTCCTCTACTTAAAAATCTTCACCCACCACTGCTGCGGATACCCCCAAACTCTTAAAAAGAGCACTTGCAAAGATCCATAATGTGTGGTTTCTGCATATTGCAGAATTCTCCAATGCAATATCTGCAAAAAAAGTTTAAATTTTCACTAGATATTAAATAAAATGTTAATATGAGATAGTAATTTTTTTTAATAGTCTCTTTCATAGATTTTGACAACAAACATTTCAATTATTTATGCGCAAACTAGCCAAACTGGGTAAGACTCGCTTGAAGAAATCATGTGCATTTCAATTATTTATGCGCAAACTAGCCAAACTGGGTAAGACTCGCTTGAAGAAATAATGTGCCTTTTAATTTATGTGCAATGTACTTAACTGTTATAAGACGGTGTCCTCGAGAAATCACTTTGAATTTGATTACATTCAAAATTTATGTGGAAAGTACCCAACACTCTTGAGTTTGGTTAAAATAAAATGTCGAGGTAATGGTGCTTCAAAACGTTATACACTGTCCTGAACAAGAACAAATCCTAGTGGTTTGAGAAAGACCAACCACGAAGAATGAGTTCTAAACCAATGGATATTTGCAACTTGCATTTGTGTAGCAGGACCCCCATACCCCAACGGAAAGCCAAAGTTGTTTTCTTACTGCTTCGGATTGAAATGATTGGATTGGAAAAGACATTGCGATACACGTAAAAGAAAGAAAATTTCAAGGGAAGTAACCAGACAGAAGCAGAAATCTAATGGAATAAAACTGTTAAGTTCAAGAACATTTCATTTCGTCCACATTTATATCATCAGATTTTAGTGATAATTACCAAAATAGTGATAATTACCAAAACGTAAAACGTTTAGAAAAAACCTTTTTCATTTTGAACCGTTTGGCTTTCGAAGTAAAAGTGCATGGTTGATGACATCACGCCCTGTAAGATTTCACAGTTTCCATTGAAACTATCTCAGACATATTGTGATGCAATCCACAGTGTTTTAAACTTGAACTTCAATTTATTTTGTGTTTTATAATGTTTATCCGCTTTAAAGACGATTAGTATCCCATAAAGCTGGCACTGATCGAATAAATCTATAAAGGTAAAGCTGATCGAATAAACCTACAATTAAACCTGTGACTTTAAAAGTTAAAGAAAAGATTTGCCATGTATTAAGCAACATACAATTTAAATTATAATCTCAAATTATTATGCTGAAAGGTGTATACCTATTGATAATGGGTACAATTAATGATCTTTTAACTTTTTTTAACCTTAAACCCTAATCTAATGGCTATGCATTGAAATGTTGGCATATTCTTAGTCATCCTCCAAAATCAATGGGTTAGAGTTATTGTTCATAACATTCTTGCATTTATCAAGGCATCCGTTAACATGTTTACTTTTTAACATTTACCTAATAACATTAAAAAGTTACTTTAAGGATATGTAATTGCCAAGTTTAAATGATTAAGTAGGATTAAACCGTGGCATTTAAATAAATGCCCACTTTCCATTTATCAACCTAATGCAACCAAACATTTCATATTATCACAGATGGATTACCACAAACGTTTTATATTAAAAAAACACATTGTCAACCAATACCTTTGGGCGTTCAAATATGTTACATTATGTTTAGGAAGAAAACTAAACCAATGAAATCTAATAAAATGATTAAATTTGAAACCCATACCCAACACCTACAGGGTCCTGATTTCCATTTGTTTGCCTTTATTTATGGAAGTGCATGGTCGACTACTGGAGCCCTCCCCTCTCTCGTAGTCTATGGATCATCTTTGCGTTTGTTGATGCCATCATTCCCTCCGAGATTACACCGTTTGCAGGGGAAATGATCTCAGATATATTGCAATGCAATCCCCAGTATTGGAAACTTGAACTTCATTTTTTTATACATCCACACATGTTTCATGGTTTCAATTTTGTATTCATCCACACATGTTGTTTCGTGGTTTATAATATTTACGTACCTAATAATCCTAAATTCTACACTTCTCCTACATTCTCTTTCTTTTTAATGTAGCGAGATGCTTTTTTTTTACTTCACCCCAAATTATAAACAATATTATAATCCTATCAACATAATTATTTTTCCATCCACAACAAATATATATATATCAATAAGCCCAATGCTACCATATCTACAAAAGTAGAGATAGAGACGCTCAAATACTAAATTTCTATACTAAAGTATTACATTCAAGTTCTGTTGGAGAATAATGTTGAAATGTCCTAGTTAGGAAATTGTTAGAATATAATACTATTGTAAGCTGTAAGATTTGAGTGGTTTTCAGATCGACATTTAGGAAACTGTTAAAGGCTATCTCCTAAACTATATATTTGTATTCAATTTATCAAATTCGATATAAAGTGTGAGCATAGTCTTACTTGTGCTTGTGAACTCACTAAATTGTTGAGTTTTTATCCAATTTCAAGTTGGTATCAGAGCCATTCCCAGAGAAGGCGATATATGACCTTGTGACCTCTGTGAATTTGTTGGTTGTTGAACCGTGTGGAGGTTGGGTGTCTTTGAAAGGTCATTGTGAAGTAAGAGGATTAGAATCTGTTGTGAGACGCTAGGTGAGTCGTTGTTGGTGGAAGAACGAGCTGTATGCGACCTGAGATTTGTCGTCTAAGCATGCAATTTCTGGCAACCTGCTAAAGAGAGGAGATTAGAATTTGAACGAAAATAGTTGTTTCCTATGTACAAGAGAGGAGTTCACATCGCTTGAGGTGGAGTCCGCGTGTTGGAAGAGATTGCAGTGTGTGAAGGAGAGCATTGTCGCATCGAGGAGACTGCTGTGTGAGGACATTGATGTGTGAGGAAGAAGGTGATCTTTCATGCCCTGGAAAAGCCGTTGACCCAACAGCCATCCAATGAAGGAGATTCTGTGTAGAAATTGATGCTCGGAATGCACGCATTCATCCATGTCCAAGCATATGATGAGCGGTATGAATAATTTTCCTACAGATGCTTTTGAGCGATTTGTTTCCTACCTGTCTGCAATTAATTGCTATCGTTGATTGATGAGACAACTACCGTCGCCCTTCCATTGTAAGTGTAGCTAAATGGATAATTCGTTTTTTGTGTGTGGAGAGATGGGCACTAAGTTGTCATAGCGTGACCCTCTTCTTTACCCAATGGTTTGTCTATTTCCCAGCTTTAGCAATCTTGATGCGAGGCATGGTGGTGTCGTTGTCACAGCAGCAGCCACAAAAGTGACGTGATCTGTGAACAATGCGACTTGTTTTATTTGCTGGTACGTTCAGTTGTGAACCCGAAAGAGTGCGACTTGGTTCGCCAGGAGAAACTTACAGCGAAAGGATATGAGCCCTACCCATTTCGATTTGCACGCGTGGCAGTTGTGAAGATCTTGTGAAAAAATTATTGAAACCATCGAAGATAGAGCGCTTGCCTGCCAAAGGAATGGCCAGAACAAGAGACGATCGAGGCGATCTGCGAGCGGTGCACCCGACATAAAGTGTGCATCTCAAGGCCATCTCGATCTGCAATTATGTTCCATCACTAGTGTTGAAGTTCACGTGGAGCAAATGAGGAGTCACCAAGAATAAGAAAATGAGGACTCGCCAAGATTTCCATTGCCTTTCCTTCCATCGTATTGATGTGTGCCTAAGCGCTGGAGAAACGGGGCTTTGAGAACTTCAAGGTTTGAATGATCCTAGGTAAATGTCATTTTAGTTCATTTCCGGTCACCTCAATTTCCGCTTGGAGGATTTGATTTGTTCGTGAAATGAAGTTTTGCAAGAGTTGATATAAAGAGGTTGTCTTTGCGTTGTGTTTGGCCTTGGCATTTGTATTGGCTTCCAAGCTCAAGTTCAGGAGGTTGAAACAACTCCAGAGAGAGCTGAAACAAATGAGGAGGAAGAATCAACATGAAGATTTATTATATTCTGCAGATCAGTATGATGTATTTCCATGATGTATTTCTAGCTGAAGAACCTATTTTGTCTGAATGAAGAATTTGATGAATTATATTAAATAGTGATGCCAAATTTCTCATTCTTCTCAGGTATAAATTATGAACCTTGGGCAACTGAAACTAAAATAATACCATGGTTAGTAGATTTATTGCATTATGATCATGAAGTTCATGTCAATTTCTATGAGAATAGAAGAGGTGCAATAGCATTACAACTTATTATATTAGCAGTGGATGAAAACATTTTGTCTAATATTTTGCGTGAACAGAGAGTGAAAATGACATTATTGAGGTTGCAATGATTAATGAAGAAACTGTCAGTAAAATAACATTTAGAGATTTGGTGAATTCAACTGAGATTGATAATGGAGATGAATGTATAACTGCTAATGAACCCCTTGGTGAATATATGGTCAATTTAGTTAAATATAATGAAGAAAAATTTTCAAGTGAAGGTTGGCTTCAAATGTTACAAGAGAAGAAACTTGTAGATGTGTTGTTAAGTGGAAGAGTAACTTTCCTTGCAGATTAATTGTGTGAGCAAGATGAAACTGAGTTCAAAGATTGTACTGCAAAAAATAATGTGAATCAAGCAGAGGATAAAGAAATGGAGGAAACTCTCAACATAAAGGAAAATGAAGAGAACTCAAATTATAATGATTTTGTGAAGTCCATGAATGTTTCTTAGTGTGCAAATATTAGCAACAACCTATGTTTCTCAGTGTGCAGATGAAGTGCCAACAATGTTGGAAGAAGAATTACAATTTCTTGAATAATGGCTTGAAACACCATGTTTTGATGGAACCTACACAAAAGTTGTAGTAGCATATGTTAGAAATGAAGAATCAATAAATGTTGAAGACAACATTGAATTTGAAGCAACATTGGATGCTTCTGAAGAATTTCATGGCATTCTGATGCATTGGAGTCCTTAAGAAATCAGATTTTACTATGAGTTAATGTTACATCAAATTGATCATCAAAAGATCAATGGTGAAGAGAAAACAAAAAAAAATGGTATGTGGCAGCAACTCACATACAAACAAGTTTTTGAAGAAACAATTGAAGAGGACAAGCATGGACAATCTGAAATAATTTTCATATTGATGAAAAACATGAACAAGAATATTAAGGATAAGAAGCTGAAACATGGAATTTTCAGCAAAAGAGGAAGGCTTAAATTGAAAATGCATAGATGTGACGTCCCAAAAAAATAAAATATTTTTGAAATTTAAATCTGCTAAAAAATCATTCCGTTTTTAGTAAATTCGAATTTGGAAATTTTTTGCCATTTATGGCAATTCCGAATTTCGAATTTGATGATTGTAATTAATTATTATGACTGTTGGGCAGAGACTTGATTTGACCCAACTAACTATTTGACTATGACACTTGTATGAAAACATAATATTTTATATTGATTGCAGAAGGACAAATCGAACAACCATGTTAAATTTAGTTGACCATGACTCCATGAGTGGGGAACACATTGGAATTAACTCTGGGTTGATTGTTACAAGTGACAAATCAGTGATTTGGCCATTGGCAGCACCTGAAAATCAGGGATTTAGAAAGTTGTGAAAATTCCCAAGGGAGTGAAAAAAAAGACCTAGGCAAACTAGTAAATAGCATATGTGAGGACGCAAAACACTGCCAAGTATGCTGGGAAATGAGACTGCTGATTTTTTTTTTCTTGCTATTATGAGCACTACTGTGTGAGTGTGAGGCAAGGGGATTCTGCTGGAATTGAAGGACATTGTTGGAGAGGAGATTTCAATTCGCCCTCTTGGATTCATTGTCAGGCTAGGGGATGAATCGGGCAAGTAGATTGGCTGCCCTATTCTACGGTTGGGAGGAACGTGGTTGTTCCCTTTGGCTTCCTGCAAATTTGATTCAGATATGCTACTCTACCTTATCCTGCTTAAATGTCATGTGCTGCAATCTTCTTACTTCTATGAATGAATGTCTGGTTGAATGTTGTGGTGGGAAGATCTATCCTTTACTTCCTAGTCGTTAGCTAGAAATGGACTTATTTATTTAGACGTGATGTTGAGTAATTATTAAGGTCATTGAATGTATTAACCAGTAAGACGAGTTATGTAGAAGTTACTAATCTCATAATACAATGGACCATAGACTACATCTATCTTCTTAATTAATTTTTGTTGAGTAAAAAGGAAAATAAAATTGTTTTCATAACGTGATTGAAGTCATGCGTGCCAATGTCTATGGCGAATTATATTTCTTGTAGATGATTATAGTATACAGTGAACCCCCTCTAGTGAATATACAATTCAAATTCAAAGTAAATACACCCTATATCACTGAGGTATTATTCGATATGCATGTAAACCTGTATAGGTATTTTTATGAACATATATATATATATATATATATATATATATATATATATATATTATAATGGGCATTCTGTATCGGTGGAACAATGACGCTGGAGTAAACTAACTACAACAGAATCCGGAAGAACTAGGTAGATATATAAACATATAAGTAGGAAAATAATTCCGCAAACTCCACATACCCCATTACAGAAAGATTTGAGTGTATGTAAATCGGTATGGTTATGATAGTAATTTAGAGATGACTCTGTTAATCAAAGGCGCACCTACAGTATAACCAAATTTTTTTGTCGTAGTAACAATGCTATTTATTCCGGTGAGTAGACTGATAAAAGGATTGATTAATAGTTGTAGTAGAAAACAAAAGGTAAATAGTAGTTTTTCATAGTGTAGCCACGGTGTTTTATGTTTAATTAGGGAAAGACAGGGTTGCGGGTATAAAGGAGTAAAGTAAGCACCTAAAAAGAAACAAACATGAATCCTGGAAGTCTCGATCTATTACAATCTCAATCGAACAAATATATTTTCCTGTATTATTTCTAACCATTATATATTAAAAACCCCAAAATCTGGTTGGAATTCCACAGGCATAGGTTCTTCCACGAAATATTTTATGCAACTGGATTGATGAGTCAAACTTCGAATGCGTTGAATAAGACTCAGGTTCAAACTCCTACCAAAACTAATTTTATACCAGAATATAAGTATACGATGCATAAACAAAATCTGGAAGTCATCGCACAATCCCAGTGGAGAAAGAAAACCCTTAGGCACACTTGTTACTATGCTAGTTTTAGGTATACTACTTTGCATGGCTGAATCATTTTGGGGAGGGACTGTGTAATAAACAATGAGATCAATTCTGGAAAAATAACTAGAATAACTCAGGAAAAGAATTTGAATCTATAATGTCAAACCATTTTCAGAAATATAGAGAAGAATGTTAAACATAGAAAGTGACAGATTAGAACCCGTATCCACAACAAAATAAACTCAATACATAATGATCAAATTACTTAAATGGAACGACTATCTAGATATCACAAATCCAACCAGGCGCAAGCTTGGCATGTTTTTATATGTACCAAAATATTTATACAAATCAGGGCGTACCCTGTATCAACTAATACAGAACTTGGAACTAAAAGTCTTCAAAGTATTAGGGATGGGACATAGCCTTGACCATCGGTGCATGTAAACTCAAAATGACTTAGATGGAAGGGCACTGTTTTTGGAACCCAAATACCTCTTGAAGGAGTGAAGAGGGCCTTTCCACTCTTCGGCGTGACCACACCTGTACAAAGTAATGTGAAACATTAAAATATATCCAACATGAATAATATGATTAAATTAAGGAACAAAAACGTAATTAGAAAGGGGTCGGTGAATTACTTAACTCTAGTGGAGGGTTTCATAACCTTCGCCATCGCACTAAACCATGTGCCTCCCAGACTGAAAAGGGAAGAGGAGTTTGTGTCCCCCTGATGGGTACCCTCGCACATCAAAGGGGCCCATCATTAGCGATGAATACCAGTATTTAATCCAAAGAAACATTACAGGAAATGATATGCGTATAACAAGCACTAAGTAATGGTAAATATAAAACCAATGTGACATTTCAAACATAAACAGAAATGATTAAAACGCCTCCGGCCATTAGAACGTCACTTATAATCAATATAATAATGCTAGCGAACACATTAATTAAACACATAAATTTTCAAGATCAACACTGTGACGAAAGGTCTATTACGCACACAAGTAAGGGAAACCCGATCATGACACTCTGTCGTTTAGGAGACTAACCAACGAAGGAAACTAGGCCCAATAACAAAAGTTCAATAAAAAATAGAATATACCGAATGCACATTTATAGTATACACCGTGACAAGTTCCTCCATAAGAGGAGAATCGCTCGGTCGCGATAGGAAGGCTAGTACAGAGAAAGGGGATAAACTGCGAAAAGACCTAAAACTTGGTAGAGTACCATCTACCCCTCTTTACAGTAACCTCGAAGTAAAATGAGAATGCTACTGAGGAACTGACCAGGAATAGGAGCATGCAGAGACCTACTTGACGAGACAAAAAGATCTGAATGTATAAATAGAAGAATAGTCAAGGGCAAACTTTCCCCACACAGAGCTGCTCGTCGAGAAGTTCCTTCAAAGTTTTCCTCCCATCTAGCACAGGGGCCGAATCACAAACTCATGACCACAATGCTAAATCCAAACGAAAAATGGTCTGAAACGTTTCTTTCGCCTTCACCAAACCAAAACTAGAATGAAAGTGAAAGCGCTGGAATAACCTTTCGTATGGAGTAATGGGGATGGGGTATTCGTACTTGGGCAATGTGAATATGGTAAGTTGTCGACATTGCATTGGGGCATGCAGGCCGAGTACTGAACCAAATAGACTCATCTCAGATCACCTTAAATGTTGCAGACAGGCCTTTAAGGCAAGATGGTTTCGAGCTCTATTAGTTGCTTAGAATATTAGTGACAAGGTACACCAGGTAGCCTACGTAGGATTACTTTTTCATCTTACTATACTGGTTATGTGTTGAACCTAACCACCATCGCATTAACCATCCAAAGTGGATAGCCTAATATTGTTGAGTACTGGAAATTTCCTAGTTGAACAATGGTAACCTAACCTTACCAAGTTTAACCTCTCGCGCTTTATTTCATGGTGAAAATCAGTGTTTGATTTTATACCCAAACAGTATCTATTTAAAAGTATTATGAATAATGTTAACCTCTTCTTGTAGACCCTATAATAATATATATATCAGAACAAATGTTATAAGGCCTTGCATCTACGACCATTGCATTAATATGATAGTGGTTCTAAGTAGTTACATCTCCATATCATAAAGTGGGTTTTGGAAATGAAAACGGTGGATAATACCAAGTTGCAATGAAACAATATATCCCTAGCTATGTACCTGTGTTCGTATATAACTCAATACTGAAATAGGAAGAGGCGATCATATGTTAAAATAGGATACATAAGTAAAAGACAATAAGACTGATGTACATTATGGTTGACGAATGACTGAAAGTTTTAAAGACATAGAATCAACTCAAAGTACCCAATTAATTTTTATTTTTTTTAATGTAAATTTTGAGGTACATTACAATAGAGGGTTTAGAATCTAGAAAATGAGGAAGAGAAAAAATCACGCATATAAGGAGTTGAAACAAATTTTAAGGTTTTGTTGTTAGATTACTGAGAGGGGGGGTGAATCAGTAATAGAGAAATTTAATCATTTTTCACCATAAAATGCAAGTGTTATATCAATGTAACATTATCATCCAATAGTTGCAGAGTAAATAAACAATGAACAAATGAACAATCATACACATACACAATACACCAATTTTTTACGTGGAAACCTAAAGAGGGAGAAAACCACATAATGTTTTTTCTTATATGTCTTTAAGAATTACATTCATTGGAAGCACCAACTTCCTTTGTTTTCTGGCTGCAAATGGAAGGAGGCTCCAACCCCCTAGTTTCACAAGCTATAACCTTAGGGAAGCTCCAACTACCCAATTCTCTGGCTACAACCAGAAGGAGGCTACAACCCCCTATATTCTTTGACTAAAACTGGAAGGTGGCTACAACCACATGTCCTTGCCCCATCCAAACTCCCTGACGTATAAGTAGAATGATGGAACCACTGTCACACTATCACTGTGAGATATATTGTTGTAAACCTGTACCAATCAACCTGCACCAAACAACGTGTACCAATAACCTGAACCATACATCAACCATGCATCAACCTGTACCTCAACCTGCAATCAACATGTACCATAAACAAGTGCATCAACCATGAAAAAACATATACCATAAACAAGTGAATCAACCATGCACCAACCTGTACCTCAACCTGTACCATGAACAAGTGAATCAACCATGCACCAAACAATCTGTACCAATAACCTATACCAATCAACCTACACCAAACAACCTGTACCAAACAACCTGTACCAATAACCTGTACCATGCATCAACCATGCATCAACTTGTACCTCAACCTATAATCAACATGTACCATAAATAGGTGCATCAACCATGCAACCACCTGTACCATAAACAAGTGCATCAACCATGCACCAACCTGTACCTCCACCTGTACCATGAACAAGTGCATCAACCATGCACCAAACCTATACAAATAACATGTCACAACAACCTGTCCAAACAACATATCACAACAAACAATCTCATCAACATTATCAACCAAATCAGATCTACTCACCAATATCAATCACCAAGACAACTCTCAAATATGTGCATCAACCAAGCATAATACAACAACTCATAATCATCACCAAGATCAATATGTGCTTCTAATAATATACCAATACAAGTATGTTACATCATCCATAAACCATGTGTCAAAAATACTACTAACAAGTGCCTCCAACCATGTACCAAGTATGTAACAACCAGGTATCAACTACTCATCAATATGTACCAATATCATCAACTATACACCTCATGTATGTGCGAACTCATCAACTACTTGTCTCAACCATGTACCCAACATGTACCTCAACCAAAATACCTCATCAATTTCATCATCCAAATATGATTTGTAACTCTGTAGTATACCTGATGTATAAGATCACATACCTTCAAACCTTCCTTAACTTTAACAACAATAGACTATCATTTTCATCAAACTTTACTTTAGTCCCACATGACTAATTTTGGATTAGTCAAAAACCCTAACTGGCAATAATCATAACTATGTACTTGTAATGAATAAAGATTTGAAAACTGTACACAATGTTATTCAATGTCTTTTATTCAATTCCTCCATATTTCACTACTTGAAACCTCTCAAAAAATGAGTTATAGAAAAAATGGCATAGCTTGTTGAATTTTGGCTTATTCTAGAGAGAGAACTTGTAGAGTGTGCCCCTCACAGAAATTTTGATGTATGGATCTGAAAATTGTGCACAGAATATGAAAGACTGTACTCTAACCAATGCATTTGGTCTTACTAAATTTGGATCTATTATGAATAAGTTATGATGTTTTTACCTGAAACATCTGTTTTAGACTAGTTTCAGGACTAGCCACAAACCATATTTCCCACATGGTGTAACTTCAAAAATACAATGACCCACAAGCTAAAATTTGTACCACAACTACTTGGATATGTTTCCTCAAAGACCTCCCAATTTCACGGTCAGAATCATTCTAGAAAAAACATTATTGCCAAAATGGTGAGATGACCTCTAAATAACATACCTTAGAAAACATCATCAAAAAATTTATCCTCCCTTGAATTTCGGCCTTCTTTACTTCACCTTCCCTTTGAAATTCGAATTAGATATCCTTTGGTTACCTCAGTAACCTGTAGATATTCAATATGCTCAAGTGTGACTAAAATGATACTGTCTTTCCTCTTATTTATACTTTCATGTAGCTTCCGCAAGGGGTTACCTTTTAACCATCTTAACCCGCTTTCCTTATTTTAGGGTTAAACCAATTCTAATTTCTCTATTAACTTTATTATTTAAATAATTTCTTTTGTATTCACTTTGACTTATAGTACACTCATCACTTCACTTTATTATTTAAATTACCTTCTAAAATCTCTTAAACCACTTTGACTACTTTGACCTTTTGGGGCTTCTAGATGACTCATGAGGGTTATCCAACTTCACATGGTCATAACTATCTAACTGGGAGGAGTTATGTTATGTTCAATCTCTTGAGCATGATTGAAGATCTATTCCGAGAAAGAGAGCATGAGGAAGATCTCATGGACACATCAAAGTGTCGACAATGTTAGAGATCTTGACGACAAAAGTCTCAGAGTTTCAAGAACCCTAGTTTCTCAAGTGTACACGAGTTGTAATAGGCCAGGGTGCGTACATACGTGGGTTGTATGAGGACATGGAGCGTACAGTGGATAAAATCATGAAGACTTGTGTTTGAGATGATGACTGGTTGTTGAAGACTGTGGCAGTTTCATGATCTGCATTCTATTGGCTCAGATATATAACTGAGACACTGGTATGGTTGCATTATTATCTTGATGGATAGTATTGTTTGTTTTGTTGTGAATGCTTAGGGAATTCTTGGTATGTTTGTTGTATGCTGGTTGATGGAGTGAACAATACTCTTGTGATTCAGTGGTGACATGATTACTATGGTATACTATTTTCTTATACATGATTGAGTCAACATTCATATTGATTGGTTGTGGAGCATGAATAAGTTATTGGAGAGCTTGGATGTGACTCGCTGGTGGTCAGTATGGACAATAACACACAAAAATGAAAGATAAATTGGTTGCAGATGACCTAAGTTGGTCTTGAAGGAAAAACCCTAAGAAGCTCAGAAGGTATACGCAGGTTATTGTATACACTGGCCGCGTGCATACATGGGTTGTAGTGAGCCAGGGTGCATACACATGCGGGCTGCACTACTGACAGGTTGCATACCTATTGACAGATTGATATATGTTGAGGATTGTTGCCTCATCTTAGTTGATACTGAGAATGTAAGTTGAGTCTTGCATATAGATTTGGTGGTCTTGTAGAGTTGCACTCTATTCAGTTGTTGTTGAAAACCCCCCAGATTGTTGTCCATAATAAAAAGAAAATTGTACATACATCTTGTGTTTTTTGTGTTCCTTGTGGTGATGACTTGTTGATGATATATTTCTGATATATGTTGTTGATATATGTTCACATCTAACTGGATATAAATGAAATCAATGGGTAATGAGTAAATGTTGAATGTTAACTAAGGAGTTATGTGTAAGAGGGAAGTTTTGGGAAAAAGAGCCCCACACTCATTCACCCCCCCTCTAAGTGTGGTAGGTGTGTCCAAAACAAACTTCCAGAAAGAAACCCATTAAATAGACACCTCATGCCAGAATAAAAAAATGGTCAACGAAGAAACAAATTAATCTGATGTCCATCCCTAACACCATGAAAATTAAATGGCCTTCTCGAGCCATGACGATAGAATGGACACCAACCTTCAATGCATGGTGCCACTCTACGGTGAGAGTTAGACTTATTGGGAGGACAACAAAAACATCGAGATTGCAATGACACCCATGCGTCTTTCCTCACTGTGGCATGTGACAACAAGGGTCACTAGTGTTATTGTCTATCTTATGCTACCCATCCATGTGTTATCCCAACGATACAAATTTTCTATCAAATCCTTAAAATACACTAGTCTACATGGCATCGACGCTGAACTCCA